>CAUYPK010156731.1:0-14653 GCA_963574355.1 Loris lydekkerianus
GGCTATGTTGAATATTGGGATGAAAATGTGTCAAATGGTTTATGAAGCTAGTATATGATGCCCCATGATCATATCAATGTACATAGCTATGATTTAATAAATAAATAAATAAATAAATAAATAAATTAAAAAAAAAAAAAAAAAAAAGTTAGAAACAATAAAGCTGAGACAGGCCAAGAGCTTGGCCTCTTGCACCAAACAGCTAGCAAAGTTGTGAGTACAAAGTAAAAGTTCTTGAAGCAAATTTAAAAATGTTATTGTAGTGAACACATAAATGATAACATTTATTGCTAATATGGAGAAAGTTAGAGTGGTTTGGAAGAAAGTAAAACCAGCCACACTGTCCCCTCAAGCCAAATTCTTATCCAACACAAAGTCTTAATGCTCTTCAGTTGTGGGGAAGCTGAATGAGGTGTGGAAGCTGCAGAAGAAAAAGTAGCAGCATAGTCCATGAGGTTTAAGGAAAGAAGCCATCTCCATAACATGAAAGTGGAAAGTGCAAGGGGAAGCAGCAAATGTGATGTGGAAACCGTAGCAAATTATTCAGAAGATCTAGCTGAGAGAGTTGAAGAAAGCAGCTACACTAAACAAGACTTTTATTGTACTAGCCTTATCCTGGAAGAAGATGTCACCTAAAACTCTCATAGCCAGAGAGGATAAGTCAATTTCTAACTTCGAAGCTTCAAAGGAATAAGCTGACTCTCTTGTTAGGGGATAATGCAGCTTGTAACTCTAAGTTGAAGAAAATTATATGGCCTTCCCCAGTGATATAAAGGATTGTTGGCTCTTTTTATGTTGGTTAATTTGAGTTCTCTGGAGATCCTACTTATCAAGCTTTTGTCTGAATCATAATATAAAAATATCCTAAGATATCACCTAACCCCAGTGAGAATGTCCCACATCACAAAATCTCAAAACTACAGATGCTGGCATGGATGTGGAGAGAAGGGAACACTTTTATATTGCTAGTGGCACTGCAAACTAATACAACCTTTTTGGCAGAAAATATAGAGAACCCTCAAAGAACTCAAACTAGACCTCCCATTTGGATCCTGCAATCCCATACTAGGCATCTACCCAGAAAGAAAAATCCTTTTATTATAAGGACATTTACACTAGACTGTTTATCGCAGCTCAATTTACAATTGTCAAAATGTGGAAATAACCTAAATGTCCACCAACCCTGGAATGGTTTCACAAGGTGTGGTAGATGTATACCATGGAATACTATTCAGCCATTTAAAAAGATGGAGACTTTATATCTTTTGTATTAGCATGGATGGAAGTAGAAAACATTATTCTCAGTAAAGCATCACAAGAATGGAGAAGCAAGAATCCTATGTACTCAATCCTGATATGAGGACAACTGGTGACCTAATACAGGGTGGCAGGGGAGGGGAGAGAAAAGGGTGCATGAAGAGGGAGTCATAGTGTGTGACATCCTTTCTGGGGATGGGACACAATTATAAGAAGGATTTTACCTATCAAATTCAATCAATGTCACCTAGTTCTTTGTACCCTCCATGAATCCCCAACAACAATAAAAAAAAAAAAATTCTGTGGCTTTTAAGATTAGCTAAAACTACTCTGCTTTTGCTCTATGGATGAAACACCAAAACCCTGATGATGGCATCCCTTTTTATGGGATGGTTTACTTAGTACTTTAAGCCCAGTGGTGAGACCTATTGCTCAGAAAAACTAAATTTTCTTTAAAAACATTGTTGTTTATTGATAATGTGCCTCATCACCTAAGAGCTCTCATGAGATGTTCATGGAGACTCACGTAGTTTGCATGCCAGCTAATATACTACCATTCTGTGGTCTGTGAATCAAGGAATAATCTTGACTTTAAGTTTCATAATTTAATGTATTTACATTTTATAATAAGCTATAGCTTATTATATATAATTTAATATATTTACATTTTATAATAAGCTATAGCTGCCATATATGGTGATTCCCCTGATGGAGCTGGGCAAAGTAAATCAAAAATGTTCTTGAAAGGATTTATCATCCTTAATGCCATTAAAAACACTTGTGAATATGAGAAGATCAAAATAGCAACATTAATAGGAAGAAGTTGATGCCAGCCCCCATGTATGACTTTAAAGGGGCTCAAGACTTCAGGGAAGGAAGTAATTGCAGATGTGGTGAAATAGAAAGAGAACTAGAATTAGAGTTGGAGCCTGACGATGTGACTGAGTTGCTACAATCTCATGCTATAACTTGAACAAATAAATATTTGCTCCTTTTTTTAAATTTATTTATTTTTGTAGAGACAGAGTCTCACTTTTTTTGCACTCGGTAGAGTGCCATGGCATCACACATCTCACAGAAACCTCCAACTCCTGGGCTTAGGCGATTCTCTTGCCTCAGACTCCTGAGTAGCTGGGACTACAGGCCCTGCCACAATAACTGGCTATTTTTTGTTGTTGCATTTTGGCCGGGGCCAGGTTTGAACCCACCACCCTGGGTATATGGGGCTGATGCCCTACTCACAGGTGCTGCCCAAATATTTACTTCTTACAGATGAGCAAAGTGAGTGTTTTATTGAGAGATAATCCTGGTAAAATCTAATTCTAATTCTATGGACACTGATGAAATAACAACAAATGATTTACAATACTAAACATAGTTGATAATGATTTGGTTAAAGAAGATTGACTCCAATTTTGAAAGAAATTCTAGTGTGGGTAAAATGCTATCAAACAGCATCAGGTCTTACAAAAGAACTCATTTGTGAAAAGAAGATTCAACTGATCTGGCAAAATTCATCCTAGTCTTATTTTTAAAAGTTGCCGAATCCACCCAATCTTCAGTAGCTATCATCTTGTTCACTCAATCAGCTATCAATAGCGTAGCAAAGCTTTTCACCAGTGAAAAGATTACTACTGGCTGAAGTCCCAAATGATCATTAGCATTTTTTAGCAATGATGTATTTTTCAATTAAAGTATTAATTAAGCACATTGTTTTTCAGACATGATGCTAATGCACACTTAATAGTGTAATAGTATAGTATAGTATAAACATGACTTTTATAAGCACAAGGAAATAATAATTTTGTGTGACTTGCTTTATTGAGAATGTCTGGAACCATTCAGGCCCTCAATATCCCCGAGGGATACTATGTCCCAAAGACCTACATATTGGCCTTGCTTCCACTGTTCCCTCCCATGGCTTGGCATCTCAGATTAATTGATTGGTGACTCTTTTAATGATCTACTTTCCCTCCTGTACCTTCCCTTTTGCAGCTCCTCCCACAATTCAATAAGATGTAATTCTTATAATCACTTACCTTATACCTCATAGAAGCTCTGCTTTAATGATTCACCTTGACAAATATGGCGACTTCAGATATCTAAGACTATCACACTGCTATTTAAAAGAAATCATAATATTTAGGCCTTCCTTTCTTTTTGTCAATTTCAGCATCATTTGAATGGAGAAATTATCAAATGACATGAGTGGACTCCATGACAATGCAAAGATCACATCATCAGGCAAAGGAGGCTTCAGTCTCCCATTTATTCTCTTAAATCTGTATTATTTAGTCTAAAACTTGGTTAATGACAAAACGCACATTTTTATCTTCATTATACATTGTCTGGAGTTTTCAAATGGCTGATGCTATTTGAGGAATAAATATTTCGATGTATTTTTTATCCTCTAAAGAATTCAACCTCTGGATCATATTACAAAGTTGTGTGTGCATGTATGAGTGCTTTATTTTGCTACCTTTGTTAGCCCACTGACCCTCCAGGGCACTGTCTTCTAAGATGTTAGTTGTCAAGGCGGCACCTGTGGCTCAAAGGAATAGGGTACCGGCCCCATATACTGGAGGTGGCCGGTTCAAACTTGGCCCTGGCCAAAAACTGCAAAAAAAAAAAAAAAAAAAAATGTTAGTTGGCAGTGGAAGTCTTTGCAGTGAGGCCAAAGTGAGCATGAGGAGACATCAGCTCTACCAGATCAGGTTTTTCCTAACCTCCTAAATTCCTTTACTCAACTTTTGGGAACTAGATTTGTAAATCATTGTTCAGATGTGGAAATCCCTTCCACTACGTACTCCCTCCTCCAGTTTTCACCTGCTGATGGATCTTACTGGTTTAAATCATTAGGTCTCAAAATCTGATTTGGATCTCCTCACCTGGCTTCTTTGTAGTCAATGCTAACCCTAATATCCCTCTGATATTAGAATTTGGGGTTTTCTGATTTATTTTTAGCTCAGGTGGCCAAAAATGGTCTAAACATCATCAGTTATCTCTGGAGAGAAGCCCCAAACCTCCAACTTCTGGCTGTCAAATGCAACCTCTAAGTCTAATCTCGGTTCATATTTGTATTGGAGAGGACAATGTTGTTATTCTCTACAAAGTATAAACTCCATTTAAACAAAGACTATGCATGTTATGTTTTCTATGGTATTCCCAGCATCTATCACAATGTCTAGAGATCATAAAATACATTGATTGGTAGGGTGCTAAATTTATAAATGATTCATTAATTGGGAAATTTGTCCTTTATATCCAAGTAGGTAAGCTGTACTTGCAATAGATTGTATAACAAAGTACTATGTCTATTTTGTTCATTAGTTTATATCCATTTCTAGCATATTGCCTATTCCAGTGTAAGTATAAATATGTGCTTTTAGGATGAATAAATTAATAGATATGCAATAGTTTTCACTGATTACTGAATCTATAGAGATAGCTATCTATGCAGCTTAGAGGAAACAAGGGCCTGGTGATTTATTCAGTGGAGAATCTGCATTAATCTTTTATATCTAAGCATCTATGTATTGCTAAAGGTCAAGTAAAAGAAAATGATATGTTGACAATTTATTGTAATATAAAATATTTTCACTTTGTCAGTATAAAAATGCATTCTAAATATTCACATTTATCAGAGGAACATTTGTGTATGTTAAAAATTGATTATCTATATCAATTAGCACTCACTGCAACACAATCTCAAAATTTAATAACTTCTTATAAAAGCAATTGTTTATTTAACTATTTTTGGTTGACTATTATATGAATTGAAATGATGGGCTATTATCAGGTAGATGGACTTTGTGACTGTTAAGATGACAAGAGACTGGTTGGTCTAGAATGGACCTTGCATGTGTCTTTTTAAACCTAGTCCACATTGCCTTTTATTTTCCATTAGATTAGCACACAATGGTCAAGATAATAGTAGAGTTCCAAAAGCATGAAGAAGAGCGTGCAAAGCCTCTCGTGGTGTAGGCTCAAAATCGCACAACTTTCTCCTGTTGCATTTCGTTGGATAACATAATTCACAAAGCCAACCCAGATTCAAGGGTGGGGAAACCAATTCTGCTGCTTAATGAAAAAAATTCAAAGTATTTTGGCTGTACCACAGTATTTGCAAAGTATCACAGCATTTTTCATAGTGAGTTATTTTTTGAGTGGGATAGAAAAAGCAGGTTGAAAGAAAAAAGTATGTTCAGTAGATGAATGATTTCTAATTGAGTTCAGCCCTTCTCCACCTTGGGAGAAAAATTAGAAGTTCTCCTTCCTGTCATACAATTTCATTTCCCACCTCCTCTATCACTGCACTCTCAACCTCCCACCCCCACATTCTCCTCTAAACTAACATACATAATAGGTGTTAGAGAAAATTTTGGAAAAAAAAGAGAAAGTACATTAATCTCTTCTGTATACTTCCTTGCCTATTATTGAACTGAAAATTTATGTTCACTCATAGTGGAAAAGACAAAAGTCTGAGTTTATTTGATAACTTTAATGGCTTTCTCTCTACCTGTGTCAGCAGTGATGACTCTAAAACAAGGACTTTCAAATCTCACTGATGAGTTAGATAAGATACAGCCAGGGATTTTGAGCCACAACCCCATACACACTGACATAAAAGCTTTTTATGAATATGGTCAAAATGTCTATATTTTTTAACAACATTGATAAATAAAGAACATATGCTATAAATAATTCAAGTTATTTGGTTCAAAATCAACACCCATCCTTGAAAAAGTCAGCACCAAACTCTGAGAATCTGGACTCCAGACCAATTTCTCAATTCACTGAGCACTCACAAGGAATTAAATTCACTTTATTCATATTTGAATCTTTTAATGAAATTCCAAATAACTCTGACAACCTGTCTTTGATTATACATCATTGATGTGATATGATACAGCAGAATTCCAGAATATATTATCTAGAGGTAATCTGCCATCCATGTATATTGATTTTGCAATTTTCAATCTTTGCTGTGGTTCTATATCTAAATGTATTTTCTGGAAATTTACCATGATTGGCAAAATTTAATAGACCTATGATATGACATGCTATATTTATTATTTATATGATACCTTTTAAATAGAAAAGAAAAAATATTGCAACTTAGGTTACTTTGGACTATTTTCAATATTTTCGGTGTCTGATAGAGCCTTGCCCTCTCTCTCTTTCACTTTCATTCCCTGTCCTTCAAGTAAAATTGCCCTATTATTCATTTTTGCTCTACCCAAGACTGGCAGCTGATTTTGAAGTGTTGGACCATTGTTTTTTTTTTGGGGGGGGTTGGATGTTACCATTTATTGCAAGGAGGATAAAATCAATGTAACATTTCAAGAACAATGATAGATGACAATAGTGAGTGGTCTTTAAATGCAGAGGATTAATTTTTTTTAAATGTCACCAGTGTACTATTTCGGATGTTGTCAAAGATAAGGCAGTAAAACTTACAGACCTAAAAACTAATAATATTTCACCATGTTACTTGTAGATAAAGATTTTATACCTACATCGGTATAGGTCTATCTAAATGCTTTCCTACTACTAGCTAGGATAACTACAGCTGTAATATCATAGATGTCCACTGATTTGGGCCACTCAAAACCAAAATTATAAATGTTTTACTTCAGTAACTGTGACTCTGTGCGAGTGTGTGTGTGTGCACACATGCCTGTATAAATATGACATAAATAGGAGAGATTTAAACCTGTATACATGGAAATAAATAATTTTTCCCTCTCATTATCTGAATGACACTATGTAAGCTACACACTCTCCCTTTGCTTCTCTATCCTTGTCTTTCAAACAAACATATCACTGAAAATTAACCCACTAGTTAGATGAGAAAAATATACAAAAATCTTGGAATAGTGCCTGGTACACAGTAAGCACTCTATACATGTAGCTATTATTGCCATTTTATTATTAATATTGTTATAAAATGGTGCAACAATGTTGATGCTCAATTGTTCCCACTAGCCTAGAATCTTATGTTACCATTTTGATATCATTGTTCTAATTGCTGTTTACATTCATTTCATGCAGTGCCTGGTTCACCTGTGTTTTAGTGAGTCTAGAGTAAAAATTTGTGTGTCTTCTGAGAACTCCTAGACTGATAGTCAAGACATAGTTTAACAGAAAGCAGGAAGGAACTTTTTGGTTCCCATTGGTGATTCATTTTTAGAAAGTTGACATGTAGTATGGAGAAATTAAGTGCAAATGATGGTCCTCTGTTTTACTAGGCTAGTTAAAAGATAGACCTGCTGGTCAAAAGACAAAGTATGCAAGAGGTAAGCAAGCCAAACAAAAAGAAATAGATTTGCTGTAATACCTGCTGAAAAGTTCCCTGGTAGGAGAAATCTGGACATATTACCAACTCATGACCATACAGAACTTCTAAAAAGAGTCCAGACATTTAGTTTTTTAATAAAAACTTTACCTGTAACATTCTGGCACAATAAAAAAAAAAAAAAAAAAAAAAAAAAACTAAATAAACACACACACACACACACACACACACACATTTTTCTGTCCTTTATGATTTACTCTACTGATAAAAGCCAGGTCATGAGAGCCACCCATAATGCCCATAGGAGAACCAAGACAAACAGTTTGAGGAAGATTGCTTCACATTTCTCAGCCACAGTGGACTTCTCCCTTTTTATTATTATTATTTTTTTTATTTTTAGCATTAGTAAAGTGGGTTGAATGGTGGCTTTCTAAAAAATATTCTCATGTCACAATCCCCAGGACCTAAGAACAGTACTTTACTGTGGGATGGGACAAGAAGTGACATGGCAGAAGTTTACATTAAGAATATGTAAATTAGGAGGTTATCCTGAATTTTCTTGATAGGTCTTAAACTCTTAATCTAATGGCAAGTTTTCTCATGGGAATAAGACAGGGGGGATTTGAGATAAAAAATGACAAGACAGAGAGATGAGGAGGCAATGTAGCTATGGATGCAGAGATGGACATGACACAGCCAAAAGTCACGAGAAACTGAGCCAGAAAAGGCAAGGATAAGAATCTCCCCTAGAGCCTTCAGGTGAATAGCAGCCCTTCAACTCCTTGATTTTTGATTTTTGGCTTCCAGAGAATTGAAAGAATAAATGTCTACTGTTTTATGCTGTCAGTTTATGATAA
This sequence comes from Loris lydekkerianus, assembly GCA_963574355.1. Taxonomy (NCBI): domain Eukaryota; kingdom Metazoa; phylum Chordata; class Mammalia; order Primates; family Lorisidae; genus Loris; species Loris lydekkerianus. The sequence continues at coordinate 8,413 of CAUYPK010156731.1, forward strand.
TTTGTTATAGTATCTTTAGGAAACTAAAAGGTCAAGTGGAAACCTAACTTTGAAAACATCCTATGATTATTTTATTTTAACATTATTGGAGACAAATCTGACCACTAGACAAATGATAAAGGTGAACTATCTCTAATGTTCTCCACCCATCCACAGAGCCACCTCTATGTCTGGGTACGGTTCAACCTCTTAACACTGTGACGTACTCCTTGCTGTATCTTTCTAAGCAAAGGTGTGACCATCACCCAAAGATTGACAAAACTCAAATAAATCATAAATTATCAACTCTTTTAAAAATATTTGGTAGCCACTAATGATTATCATTTTGTTTTGTTTTATTATCTCTTTTTCTGTATTTGAGAAGTAAATAAATTATTGAAGCAAAAAGAAAGAGCCACTAGAAGTCCAAGGTTTGTTTGAGTCTAAACAGCTCAAGTTCTGTTTTAGAAGCACCAATTCTTGCAAATGTTCAGCCTCATGTTTCATTTATCTAATTAAACATCTTCATGTATTTGGCTTGCAAACCCACTAAAATAATTTTGTAGACATAAATTTCTCTTTCCACATTCTTATGTTTTCATCTAAAAACATCTTGACATAAGTTGGAATGGATGTTGCTTTCAATCTATTGTAAAATTTGACATTTCAAAATAGTATACATATTGATTTGTATTTAAATGCATCTAATGAAACTTCAATATCATTTGGGATAGTTTTATTTCAAAGTACATGAAAGGTGGGCAGAGGCAAGATGGTTGACTGGAGCCAGCTTTCCACAGAGGCTCCAATCCCAAAGGAGAGTTAAAGGACAGAAGTTTAGCAAGTAAGCTGATGGTTTGGTGCTAAGCCAAGAGAAAAGGTTGAAGAATGTACATCAACTCTACTGAGGTGAGCTGTGACCTCAAGGATACAAATAAAAGGTACAAAATCCATCACCAAGTGTATGGGAGTCCCCTCCCCCATGAAAAGGTCTCACAGCACTCCATACAAATAAGCAATCAGAGTTCAAAAGTCCTCCCATTTTATCCCATGGGAAAGACCCTCTGAAAACCAGACCTCCTTCCCCTACTAGGGTGCCATGGCACTCTCCTGCCAGGCATAAAACTTTATAAAGTTGTATATGTTCTCTATCTGAAACTCTGAACTCCAAGCACTCCTCTCCACTCTCACCCTTAAGTCTGAAAGCCTGTCCCCAATGGAGTCCAGATTCTTGGGTATTTTCTCAAGAGGTGGGGACAGGACATGGACTGCTACTGGTCAGTGCTGATTCTGTGGCACCGGACTAGAAAGAAGATGGTAAGCTGAGAGGGAATCATACAGAAGTGGCAGTGCACCAAGGCACAAAGCAGCAGCCATGGTGGGAACAATAGAACTCACAACCCTTGGGATAGTCTACAGTCACACTGTGTCTCTCTGGGTAACCAGAGGAGGCCGGGCATCTTCTCTGGTGGCAGGCACTGGTGGAACATATCTGGGACAGAAACCCAGGCCATGTGAGTAAGGCATACACCTAAGGCAGTACCGGCCTGGGTGGAGCGAGGGGACTGGAATATGCACATGCAGAGACACCTGACTCCCAGGGTGGGACTGACCCAGAGGACTGCTTTACTGAGCCTAAGACATACCCAGCCCTCAGAGGATCATAGCTGAGACAAAGGTGGGCAGGCTGAGGCTGGAACTGACAGCCGAGTCTGAGCTAACCAGCCAGCCCCAACACAAATAGCAGCTGGGACTGGGAAGCAACACAGACTGGGGCTGAGTCACAGTTTCTGTGAATGTAAACAGCATCTGATCTGTTAGAGAATACAGCTGGGACAAAAACAAGTTCTGTGAAGTTGTTCTATTATGTCAGCAACATCAATCAGGGGTGGGGCTGGAACTGAGTAAAATGCCCCAGCCTCCATTAAGCACATGAGGTTGTCAGGCCTCACCTTCCCCTGCCAGATAGTGGCAGAGAACAGCAACCTGGCAGAGTAGACATATATCTCCCTGTGACTCAAGCAGGAGCAAACCCCTAGAGCATCTGCTCATCGGAGGGTACTGGGTCACAGCCCTGTGGGGTTATCAGTGACTGGGAGTGACAGAGGTGCAAGGTGGGAAAGGAGGCATCAAACTTCCCAGATAAATCTATTTACTGGGTGGGTCCTCCTGACCTCACAGAGCACCAGAGTGAGTCATATTTGAGTTGTCAGCAGACCCCTGCTATCTAGTTGCCAGAGACATTTTGAACTCTCCCACCTGAGATAGGTGCTGACTGAGACAGTTGATTTAGACCACTTGAACAGAGCCAATATCCTGAGGACTATCCAAGTGGTAGTGTGGTTGTGTGGTTGTGAGAAGGTTCGCTTTTCTGTTTCCAATTGTTGCTTGTGGGGACTGGGATGACATAATTGCTGGTATTTCTCCATAGCTGAGACTTAAACCCAGATTAACTGATTCAGTAGGGTCAGAAAGAGAACAGGTGAAAACAAGACAGAGCCACTTAGCCCCACCACACCAAGCAGGTCACCAGTTACTCAGGCCGTAGCACTGTACGAGTCCTTGGCAAAGCTCTAGGGATAAAGGTACAGACACCAATCCCAGCTTTTGGGCAAAGGGCTGGTTAATCACTAATCCAGGAGCCCCCAGCCCTACTTCTCTTTCTCTGTTAATCTAGTGAAATGGTGTAAAATAATCATGGGGTGGAATAAGCAAAAAAACTTTGGTAACATGAATAACCAAAGTAGATAAACACCCCCAAAGAAAAATATGGCAGACACAACTGAAGATCCCATTCATAAACAAATGGTTGAGATGTCAGAAATCTAATTTAGAATTTGAATTGTAAAAAACATTAATAGAATAAAGGAAAAGTTGGAATTATAAATTCCAGGAGCACTTCAAAAGTTGTCTGAGGAATTCAATGAATTCAAAGCAAAATCACCAAATATTTTGACACATTGAGACAAGAACTTGCAGCCCTCAATGATGTGAAAAATACCCTAGAGTCCCTCAGCAAAAGAGTGAATCAAGCAGAAGAAAAGATTTCTGACTTTGAAAATAAAGCTTTTAAATACTCCAAAACTCTCAAAGAAGAAGAGATATGGAGAATAAAAAGGACTCATTCTCTCAGAGAGCTCCAGGATAATTTGAAGAAAGCTAGTATTTGCCGCATAGGAATCCCTGAAGGTGATGAAGTGGCTTTGCAAGGCACAGAGGCTCTTCTTCATAAAATTATGAAAGAGAACATTCCGGACATTCCAAGAGTTTTTGAAATTCAGAAATAAGACAGTTTCAGAACCCCAGCATGACTCAACATGAATAAGACATCCCCCAGGTACATCGCGATTAATTTCACTAAAGTTAATATGGAGAAAATTCTGAAAGCAGCCAGATGTAAGAAAACCATAATCTACAAAAGGAAAAATATTAGAATGACTGCAGATCTCTCTGCTGAAACCTTTCTAGGTAGAAGAGGTTGGTCATTGACTTTTAATCTCGTAAAACTAAATAACTTTCAACCCAGGATCCTGTATCTAGCTAAACTGAGTTTCATTTATGATGGAGAAATTATACATTCGCCATAACTAAACCAGCTCTTGAGGATATACTCAGACCTATCTTCCATAATGAACAGTGCAATCGTCCATGCCAAAGTAAACTTACAAAGAAACTTTTGATCAAATTCCAACTTCCACAGTGGCAAAAAAATTGAAAATGTTCATTGGATTTGAAAAACTCAATACCCAAAATTCTACCATGTTTATCCGTAATCTCCATTAATGTGAATGGATTAAAGTGTCCTCTTAAGAGGCACAGGTTGCCTGACTGGATACAAAAACTCAGGCCATATACCTGCTGCATACAAGAATCTCATCTTACCTTTAAAGATAAATATAGAATCAGGGTGAAGGAATGGTCATCTATATTCTAGGCAAATGGAAAACAGAAAAAAAGCAGGTGTTACAATTTTATTTGCAGATACAATAGGATTTAAACCAACAAAAGTAAGGAGGATAAGAATGGTCACTTCATATTTGTTAAGGGTAATACTCACTATAATGAGATTTCAATTATTAACATTTATGCACCCAACCAGAATGCTCCTCAATTTATAAGAGAAACTCTGACAGATATGAACAGCTTGATTTCCTCCAGATGCATAAAAGTCAGAGATTTTAACACTACTATGGCAGTGTTGGATAGATTCTTCAATAAGAAGCTGAGAAAAGAAATTTTAAATTTAAACTTAACCATTTAACATTTGGATTTAACAGACATCTACAGAACATTTCATACCAACAAAACTGAATACATTTTCCTCTCAGCAGCCAATGGAACATACTCCAAAATCAATCACATCTTAGGTCACAAGTCTAATCTCAGTAAATATAAAGGAATAGAAATTATTCCTTGCATCTTCTAAGACCACCAGGGAATAAAAGTTGAACTCAGCAAAAACCAAAATCTACATACTCATGCAAAGACATGGAAGCTAAATAACTTTATGTTGAATGATAGCAGGGTCACAGGTGAGATCAAGAAGAAAATTAATAATTTGTGGGAAAAAAATTATAATGAAGACAAGAATTATCTGAAACTCTGGAATACCACAAATGCAGTCCTATGAGAGAAATGTATGCCACTGCAAGCCTTCCTCAAGAGAACAGAAAGAAAGGAAGTTAACAGCTTAATGGGACATATCAAGTAACTGGAAAAGGAAGAACATTCCAATCCCTTACCCAGCAGAAGAAAAGAAATAACCAAATTAGAGCAGAATTAAATGAAGTTGAAAACAAAAAGATTATACAACATATCAACCAACCAAAATGTTGGTTTTTTGAAAAGATCAATAAAATAGATAAACCTTTGGCTAACCTAACCAGAAAAAAAAGAGTAAAATCTCTAATTTCATCAATCAGAAATGACAAAGACAAAATAACAACAGACTCCTCAGAAATTCAAAAAATACTTTAAAAATATTATAAAAAATTATTGTAGAAATATGAAAATCTGAAGAAAATTGACCAGTATTTGGAAGCACGCCACCTTCTAAGACTTAGCCAGAATCAAAAGGAAATGTTGAACACGTCATTCAAATACCATCAGCCATACAAAATCTTCCTAAAAAGAAAAGTTCAGAACCAGATGGATTCACATCAGAATTCTTCCAAACCTATAAGAAGGAAGTAGTACCTATATTACTCAACCTGTTCCAAAATATAGTAAAAGAAGGAATACTACCCAACACATTCTATGAAGCAGACATCACCCTGATCCCCAAACCAGGAAAAGACCCCAAAATAAAAGAAAATTATAGAACAACATCACTAATGAATGTAGATGCAAAAATATTGAACAAGGTACTAACAAACAGAATCCAGCAACACACCAAACAAATTATATATCAGGACCAAGTTGGTTTTATCCCAGGGTCTCAAGGCTGGTTCAATATATGTATATCTAGAAATATAATTCAGCACATAAACAAATTAAAAAACAAAGACGATTTGATTCTCTCAATTGATGCAAAATGAAGTTTTTAATAATATCCAGCATCCTTTCATGATCAGAACACTTAAGAAAATTGGTATGGAAGGGATATTTCTTAAACTTATAGAGGCCATCTACAGCAAACCCATAGCCAATATCGTATTGAATGGAGTTAAATTGAAATCATTTCCACTTAGATCATGAACCAGTCAAGGTTGCCCATTGTCTCCATTGCTCTTTAACATTGTTTTGTTTTTTTGTTTGTTTGTTTGTTTGTTTGTTTTTTAAGTCTGAGGATGCCTTTATTATTTTTTTATTATTTTTTATTAAATCATAGCTATGTACATTGGTATGATCATGGGGCATCATGCACTAGTTTCACAGACTGTTTGACACATTTATATCACACTGGTTAACACAGCCTTCCTGGCAATTTCACAGTTATTGTGTTGAGACATTTACATTCTACATTTACTCAGTTTCACATATACCATTGTAAGATGCACCACAAATGTATTCTCACCAATCCCCCTCCTTCCACGCTCCTCCCTCCTCCATCTCCTCCCTTCCCCCCCTCTCCCTATTCCTAGGTTGCAAATGGGTTACAGCATTCATGTTTAGGTGAAAACCCTAAATTAGTTTCATAGTAGGGGTGAGTAAATTGGATACTTTTTCTTCCATTCTTGGGATACTTTACTAAGAAGAATATGTTCCAGCTCCATCCATGTAAACACAAAGGAGGTAAAGTCTCCATCTTTCTTTAAGGCTG
>CAUYPK010156734.1:0-67824 GCA_963574355.1 Loris lydekkerianus
AGGGAGATTTTGTATAGTTGATGCTATTTCAGAACTTGATATAGGCCTGTTCAACATTTCCACTTCATTCAGGCTAAGTCTTGGTAGGTGGCGTGCTTCCAGGTATTGGTCGATTTGTTTCGTATTTTCAAATTTGTGAGAGTAAAGTTTTTGTAGAATTAATACATTTTTATATGATAATGGTCCAGATGTAGTTATTGTTCTTCCTTCCCACCCCTTTCTGGATGTATCATTCCCTTAGGACAGGAAACATCTTGGTTTTTTGCTGTCTTTCTTATATACAGTAGAACGTCCGTATAGTAGACCACCTCCTTAAGTTGACTTAGTTTTTATAGACCACGCATCCCCTACAGATGTGCAATGGAAATTCCTTACATTGACCACATCTGTATGTTGACCATTTTGTTATAGTACCTTGGATGGTCAATTTACAGAAGTTCTACTATATTTGGTTCCCACCTGCCCAAGTAAGTGATGGCCTTGTTTCTGGTCCAGCACAAACACAAACTTGAATGAAAACAGGATACTGAAATGAGAATTTGGGGCTCACTGGGAATCATTCCATGTTGGCTGGACTGTGCCTATGATTCTCTTTGTTTTCTTTTTCTTGTGCCTATGATTCTTTGTTTTGTGCTCTAGGCCTAGACTTCTGTATCTTCCTGATCGTGTTTCCTGCCTTTTGATTCCATGCCAACTTAACCAAATACTGACCATAATATGCGTGCTCAGAGGAGGTCTTTTGCTTTAGGCTTTCCATCTGAGTAAAACAGTGGTTCTCAACCTTCTGATGCCACATCCCTTTAATATAGTTCCTGTGGATTGTGACCCATAGGTTGAGAACCGCTGGACTAAAGCTTATGTGTAAGATACTGTACTTCAGGGGCCCATCCCCCTTTTTGTTCTGAAATGGAACCATGTCAGCTAGGCATATGCTACAGTTGTGTGTTTGAATTGGTAGCCATGATGTCTGTTAACCCTCTGATGTTTGATAGAAGTAATTTTAAAATCAAAAGATACCCTAATAGTATTCCATGAGAGTTAGGCTAAGTGTCTGGTGAGAGTAGAAAAGAAATGAAATATTTCTACTTCCTGTAAAGAATTTGTAACCTGATTGAGCAAAAAGCTTATTTACACAAAAGGTTTTGAAAAGAAGGAAAATATGCATTAAAAATCATATTTCTACTTCAGTAGAAAATAAAGCTATAAGAAGTCATCAGAAATTTCTATAGCTGTTATATGAGGTAGGAGAAGTGTTTCAATATGGGGTGAAACAGACTGGTTTAGTAGAACAAATGGCATTTGAGCAGGCCTTGAAGGGTAGCTGAAGGGAAGGTTCAAGACATATGTGGGTGCTGGGAATAACAAGATTTTCTTAGAGTATACAGTGGCTTATGCCTGTAATCCTTGTACTCTGGGAGGCCAATGCAGGAGGATTGTTTGAGCTCAGAACCTCTAGAGTAGCCTGAGCAAGAGCAAGAGATCCTGTATGTACTTAAAAGAGAAAACCTTAACTGGGCATGGGGCACACACCTGGGACAGCTGAGGCAGACAGATTTCCTTGAGCATGGAGTTTGATATTGCAAACAGCAATAATGACACCACTGTACTATAGCTGAGATGACAGAGGAAAGGCTCTTTCTAAAAAAAAAAAAAAAAAAAAAAAAAAAACTAGGGTGGTGGCCCCCCCAGACTGTGAGTACACACTGGACTCACAAAGGAGCTTAAGCAAAAAAAAAAAAAAAAAACCCAGCTTGGTGCCTGTAAGCTCAGTGGTTAGGGTGCTGGCACATACAGTGGGGCTGGTGGGTTTAAACCCGGCCCGGGCCTGCTAAACAACGACAACTACAACAAAAAAATAGCTGGGCGTTGTGGTGGGTGCCTACAGTCACAGCTACTTGGGAGGCTGAGGCAAGAGAATCACTTAAGCCCAAGAGTTTGAGGTTGCTGTGGGTGGTGATGCAGCGACACTCTACCTACCTAGGGCAACGTAGGGAGACTGTGTCTCAAAAGGCAAAAAAGCCCAAATAAAGAAAGAATAACAATTAAAAAATAGCATCTTGCTGCACCCCTATCCTCTTTCCCCGCCCAAGAAAATATGTTTAGGAAGGGGATACACAGACATGGATACACAATAGAATCCCTGAAAGTTGATCTTCCAAGGTACTGTAACCAACTGGTCAATGTGCGGAGGTGGTCAACATAAGGAACTAGGCCTGCTATACAGATACATACATGTGGTGCATGTCTGGTCTGTGAAAGTTAGGTCAATTTAAGGAGGAGGTCAACTATGGAGATTATGTTGTGTTTCTAAAAGCTTCCCTGATAATTCAGATGTATTTCTAGCCTTACAAAGATAAGCCTGGAAAAGTAGCTTGGAACCAAAATTGAAGTCTTGAAATCTACAGTAAGGGTGGTTTGGCTTCTTTCTGTGGGATGAGAAGTCATTGAAGGTTTTTGAGCAGGGATTTAATGTGATTGAAGTATTGTGTGTTGTTTCATCTTGTGGTGAGGAAGCTTTTGATGGTGTTAATAATGGGACGTGGAGAGTCTTAATTAGGTAGAGTACATGAGAAGGAATTAAAGGATACAGGAATATTCACACTGGCAAGAGTCAGCAAGGTTTGTTTACTGATTAAATTTGGAATGAGGAGATCAAGTTGCAGATAAGTGGGTGTGAATTTATAAAGAGATTTAAGATTTTGATCCAGGAGGGTAGGAATTTAGTTAATAAAAATATGTACAACTGGTGTGGGAGAGTAGCACAGGAAGTTCAGTTTCAAACATGTTGGGTTGAAGGCACAGCTTTCAAGCGGGAACATTCAAACAGGAAGTTGAAAGTAAGTGAGGTTTAGCTAAACAGTTTTGTGTGACAACAGAAATTTGATTCATTTTATCAAGGTTTGTTGTTAATCCAGTAGAAGGTTGCACAGGCTGCAGATGGGTCATAGAATAAGAATTGAGAAAGCTGAGTATTGGGTTGGAGGATTTGGATTTCTTAGTGTGCTGGTTCTCATGACTGGAAAGTTTAACAGCTGGGCCACCAGTAGGAGTTATATGGGAGATTAAGGTCATGTAGGTCTTTAGTCCCTTCACAGAAATCCTTATGGATTGAATTCAGAAGTTTGTAAATTTTAGAAGGCTATCTGTACATATGTGATGTTCATGAATTTATTAATTACATGCTATCCTCACTGAGTTTGTTAATTAATAAATTAACAAAAAATAAATATAGTAATAATTTTGCAGTGAAACATATGAATACAGGTGGCGCATCCTTTATCCAAAATGCTTGGGGCGGGCGGCACCTGTGGCTGAGTGGGTAAGGCGCCGGCCCCATATACCAAGGGTGGCAGGTTCGAACCTGGCCCAGCCAAACTGCAAAACAAAAAAATATCTGGGTGTTGTGACGGGCGCCTATAGTCCTAGCTCCTCGGGAGGCTGAGGCAAGAGAATCGCCTAACCCCAGGAATTGGAGCTTGCTGTGAGCTGTACCACCACGCCACTCTACCAAGGGTGATAAAGTGAGACTCTGTCTCAAAAACAAAGAACAAAATGCTTGGGGCAAGTGTTTCTGGGGGAGGGTTGGCTTTTTTTTTGGGGGGGGGGGGCGTTTAGAGTATTTTTATTTTACTTACTGATTCAGTATCCCTAATCTGAAAATCTGAAAAGGTTCAGTGAGCATTTCTTTTGAATGTCATGTTATTGCTCAAAAAAGTTTCAGATTTTGGATTTTTGGATTGGAGATATTCAAGTTGTATTTATACTAAATGAGATGAAGGCTTTAATCTCACATCTGTCAGGTGAAGTTTTGTGGCAAATACTTTCAGGTTAGGTTAAGTTTCTACCAAATATGCTGGATGAACAATCATTTGTTTTTCAAAGCTTTTTATTTTGGACTTGTAGTTTGAGGCTACTCTGTTAGAAATCTTTGACAAGAAACGGACAAGGAAAGGAAAAAGGCAAAAATTCAAATGTAGGAAATTTGTCACCTCTACCCATGGCGACAGTGAGACTCAGTCTCAAAAAAAAAAAAAAGATGAGTTTGCACTAGTCTTTTGGGATTAGTATGACATGATTCTTCTTTCACTCCTTCATTTAACCTAGTCTTTGTTCTGGGATGTATGTAATGGTAATATGTGCCTTTGGTTTACCAATAGCTATAAAGAAGTACAGCATACTTGGTTACTGAGATGGATCTAAAAAATTAGGCAAGATAAGCAAACAGCTTCATTTCAAGTGTTGTTGGTGTTTTGTTTCCATGGCAGGATTTTCTGGCAAAACCCATTTTTTCTTACCCTTCTTATTAGAAGATATGAAAGCCTACTTAGCCCCCAGGTTATGGAGAGCCAGACTTGGTCCTAAGGAAGCATTCTTCGCTTGTCTAGCAGGCTTTTGTAGGTTTGGGTGCCTTGTTTGGGATTATCGACCATTAACGAGGGCACTGTAGTTTCAGTAGATAAGTCCTGCCTCTTTCCATGGTAGAGTGGTTTGCATTGTTTAGAATGTCAAGTAAGGACATTCTAACAATACCAGGAGAGGCATACTAGTTTGATATAAGGAACAATGGGCAGAAAGGCAGGTATGGGCTGCCCATATCAAACTAGTATACCACTCCTGGTATTTTTCCTTGTTTTATATAAGAGAATTGAGCAATGGTTTAGAACGAGGAAGGTTTTCAGTGCAGAGAAGATCACTTATTAAAAAAGAATCTTGGCTGGAGGGAACCTTAGCTTATATCCTTCATTTGGCCTAACAACATTCTTTCTATAGAGACAGGCCTCAATGTCTGGTTTGTGTGAAAGAAAATGAATGGTATGAGGTTCTGTGTGACCCACAGTGCTATCCCTGTTCTAGCAAATCTGTGAATAGGGAATATTTGAAAATAAGGAGAGTCCTTGCAGTTTTGCAGAATTGTTGTTGTGAACAAATGACCCTGTTGCACTCCCTGGTTGCAAAGCACCCTCTGGACACTGGCCTAGTCATGGGCAATTGGCTGTCCAAATAGCGTGCACTGGTTTGCAGCCGGAGCTCTTTGTGAGTATGAGGCACAGCATTTCCCCAGCTGACTGCTTGCAGGAGCATTACCTGATGTGCAGCTGTTGCCTGAATCCCAAGTAGCATCCAAGTGTAAGGCTAGGGTTGCCCCTCTCCCCTTCCTTTCTGCTTGTTGCTCTGTGAATATCCCATCGATGGGGCCGGGTCCTGGCTGGGATCCAGCTAAGCCAGCCATGTTGTTAGATGGAGCATTTCTGCCTCTCCCTTTCTCATCTTTCCCTTTTTGTTACATCCTGGCATATTGTCTTCCTAATACAACTGGAGTGTTTATTCCAACAAGAATTGTACTGGACACACTGATCTCCATATAAATCATAAGACTGGTTTTTATTTTGCTCTTTATTAATGTATTGTGATTTCTCAAAATGATTATTTGGAAATTTGGAGATGGTAGGTATGTTGGTAAACACACTGTGTGGTCAACCAGCATCATACATTTATTAAACACCTGTGTGTGCCAAGCATGAGAAATAGAGAGATGAATATGACTGCTTTCCTTGAGAGACCTAGCCAGCCTCTTGCTGCTGGTCAGGCGGCTCTGCTGTGCTCTGTGGTTATTCCAGTGGTGAGTTCTAGAGTTTTAGACTCAGTTTCTTTCGGGGAAAGCAGAGGAGGAATTTGGAGAGTATAAGGCAGTAGTACAATTTTTTTTTTTCTATAAAGGGCCAAATAGCAACTATTTAAGCAACAGTTAAGCTTTGTAGATAATATAATTTCTGTCACTGTGCCATTGGAGCAGACATGACCCAATGTATCACTAACTGTCTAATGGGTATGGCTGTGTTCCAAACAAAACTTTGTTTTTAAACACTGAAATCTGAATTTTATAAAATTTTAATACTTGTTCTTTTTTTCAGATCATTTAAAAATATCAAAACTATTTTCAACTCACAGGCCACACAAAAAGGACAGGTTTACCAACCTCTGGGCTTTGGCCTCTATATCTAACTCTGCCTCTTTTTCTTCCATTATTGTCTCAGGAGTGTCTGTTCTAGGTCAGATAGATTAGCATTGATCAAGTGCTGTATTTTCCTCACCTCCTGAGTGATTTGGCAGCATGGTGGTAAACACGGTATTGACCTAGTGATTGTAACTCCTCCCTAGTTTTTTAGTGTTCTGCTTCAGAGCTGCAGAGTGCCGGAAGTTCAGTGCCTGCTCTTGGATAATAAATTCCTGTCAAGTATCTTGACTCAGAGTGTGATAAGAAAGAGACTAGAGGAGGATGTTTTAAACTCCTACTGGAGTAGTTTCTGCTTTGGGGAGAATGGTATGAATGGACATTTTTTAGGAAAGAGTGTGCTTTTATCTCTTGAAAAGCAGAGACAGTACAGAATAGTACCATTGGAGTTTGGATGCTGGGAGCCAGATGTTTGTAGGTGTATTCGGCATGAACATTCATGTTGATATTTCTAAACCCCTTCCCCACTTTTTTTTTTTTTTTTTTGATTGAAAAAGTCTCCTTTTCTGTCTCCTGTCACTGAGATGAAACTCCTGTCCCCAGGTGCCAAATCCTTGCTTATTCTGTTATTGGTGGCATATCAGGGCTTGGACAGAGATAAGCAAGAGGTTCCTAGGGTGCCTAGGTACACAGTGTACCTCTAATTTCTGATGAATCCTTTGATTCTTTGGCATCAAAAAAATCCAGATGTGGGTAAACCAAGATAGGTGGAGCAGTCTGGTGTTGTAGATTTTCCTTCCCTCTTTGTTATGTTCGTTAGGGCACTGTTTATTATATTCTGCTTCCTTAGGACTCTGAAGAATTTTTCTGGTCCTGAAATACTCTTCAACTCTTATTATATCCTATCTCTTGAACTCTGGCCAGCTAATAAAACTTTGCAACAAACGATTTCTACTGAAATGGTTTCCTCTCTTTGTCAGTGCATTACCTATCCAGATTAGAGTGAGAAACTAAAATTTTGATGCCTGGAGGACAAAAATAGATCTCTGTTCCCAAATTAGATTTCACTAAAGCCCCCTTTAAAACTCAGAGCCTATTTATTAGCCTTTTATTCACATTTAATCCAAAGTAGATTATCAGTTAGAAATGAATTGGATCTATCATCCTCTTAGCAAGAGAGGAAGCAAAGAAAGATAAAACAGATAGTAAACTTTCTGAATATAACATGTCATTTTGTATCATAGTATTTTCTGTTTGGAGAATAGAAAATGATTTCTTTGTTGGAATTGTATAGATTATCTTCTTGAGTGAAAATAGGGCTCAGGTTGTGAAGGTCAGGTAGAATAAAATAATTTTTCTTTCCTAAAGAGGGTCATATCATGCTCTGAAAGAGCCTATTTTGCCTCTCTGATTGGATGTTTTGTTGCTTTTCACTATCATCAGTATTCTTACTGGGACCATATTTCCTATAGGCTTAATTCAGTCTGCTTAGGCTAAGCTGTGTTGCAGTAACAGCTCAGTGGCTAATACCAATAGAGGCTTATTTCTCACTTCTATGTCCATGACAGGTAGACTATAGCTCTGTTTCAGATTGTCTTCACTTTGGGATCCAGGCTGACAGATCATTTGCTATCTGGCATTTTACCAATTTCTCAATGGAGAAAAAAAGAGAGATATGGCAGTCAAGAGCTGAGTCATTCTGATTTCACTGACCACTCCCAAATCCTCAGAGCAGTGATGTGTATGGGTAATCCTTCTTCAGGGAAGAGTACTATAAGTGGCCAGGCCCAGCAGTGTTATTCTCTCCCAGAGAAGGGCAGACAAAATTTTGAAGTAATACCATTGTTGGTCAAAGGTATTCAGTCTCAAATGTCTCCATATTCCTTTCAGTGGGGAAAAAGGTTAAAAACTACTTTTTGGCCTGCAAAGAAAGTTTTACTGGTCTGATGGGTCAGTAGTCAGTATGGAAAGCCTAAATGAATATAGTATTCAAGTTGTGTGTCTTATTTTCATTTTCACTTTTCCAAAAGCATTATTTCCTTTAGACCTAAATACATCCCTTTGGGTCCTTGGACTTGTTCTAATTTGCATAGCTATTCTTAGCTCAGGGGCCACTTCATAGGGGTGATCTCTATAACCTACAGAAACATTGGGCACACAATCTTCCACCTGCCACCAGTTTGTATTTTGGGTAAATGATGCCAAGAAGTTATAATGTAACTGACATCTACTTCCTGTTGCCTGAAGTACCTGAGTAGGTCAATTCATGCTATCTTAATTCGCTGTGTCATTACTTATCTATAGGGTAGCAAGGAGCCCAAGAGGAGAGTGACAGCTTGTTCTTCTGCAGCTAATGGGGTGGCAACTAAATTCCCCTAACTCTGTGCAATTGTAGTGTGGAAGCATCTGATTCAGAAAGATGAAACAAAAGGGAGTTCTGTTCATAAGAGATTCTTTTCTTTTCTCATCCTTACTTCTCCCTCTTTGACAGAGGAGAATAACATTTGGTTGTTTATATGAGCCAAGTGTTGATGCTAAAACCCACTGTAAAATCTAACTGTATCTTTTGCCCTTGCCAACCAAGTTGAGGACTTGAAAAAAGTTAAATCTGTCTCCTTTCAGAGACTTCTTAAAATATAATCCTGATGCTGGGAAGCCTTAGGTACCTTGCATTTGGGAGTGAAATTTAAAATCTCTTTTGCTGCTGGTGAACGATAGGTTGTATGCAGAGATTCTGTGTCTGTGCCCTTCAGAATATGCAGCAACCGGCTGCAAATGATGGTCTAATTTGATGTGGTGGCTCCCTTGAAAGCGGAAGCTGCTAGTTTCAGACTGGTTCCCTGTAGGATAATGAATTGTCATGCCTCTGCTGATTATCTAACAAGTTTGTACAATGTGTAACACAAGCTGATAAGACAAACAATTTTATTAATTTAAGCCTGCTGCTAATGGGATTGCAGTGCTGTATGAATATAGGAGTATTATACACAAATATAAGAGTATGCTACTCTGTAAATACTTGGTAGTCTGTGTTTGGTAATAAGAATAGTCTATTAATTTTTTTTTCAACCAGTGTTTAATGTTTCCCTTTGTCTTCAATAAAATAAAATTCAGTTGGATTTGAGTTGAAAAATACTTAAGAATGTTTGGGGGTATTTATAGAGCTTAAATAAATTGGCCATAATATTAGCCTTTGAAAGTATTAGAGTTGATAAATGCCAATGGACAGTAGATAAACTTGGGGTTGTTACAAACCAATTACAACTAGAGGTGCTTTTGTCTTAAATGTGTCTAGAGTTTGATCTTTAGTTGGGAGAATAGTACAACCTGGGGGAAATAGATTATATTTTCAGTTCATGGCCTTTGATCTGCAGCATTTTAATTTAATTAATTTATTTTTTTTTGCCCAGGGTAATATTTTATATCTTCCTCTTTTCCTTTTTTTTTTTTTTTTTTTTTTTTTCTTTATTAAATCATACCTGTGTACATTAATGCAATCATGGGGTACAATGTGCTGGTTTTACATACAATTTCAAATGCTTTCATCAAACTGGTCAACATAGCCTTCATGGCATTTTCTTAGTTATTGTGTTAAGACATTTATATTATACACTTAGTAAATTTCACATGTACCCTTGTAAGATGCACCATAGGTGTGCTCCCACCAATTACCCTCCCTCCTTCCATCCTCCCCCCTCCCTTCTTCTCCCCTCCCTCTCCCCTTTCACCTTCTTCTTGGGCTATAATTGGGTTATAGCTTTTATAGTAAGACTGAGTAGATTGGATACTTTTTTGTCCATTCTTGAGATACTTTGCTAGGAAGAATATGTTCCAGCTCCATCCATGTAAACATGTAAGAGGTAAAGTCTCCATCTTTCTTTAAGGCTGCATACTATTCCATGGTGTACATATACCACAATTTATTAATCCATTCGTGGATCGAAGGGCACTTGGGCTTCTTCCATGACTTAGCAATTATGAATTGGGCTGCAATAAACATTCTGGTACATAACATCTTTGTTACAATGTGATTTTTGGACTTCTGGATATATACCTCGTAGAGGACTTGTAGGATCCAATGACAGGTCTATTTTTAGAACTCTAAGTGTTCTCCAAACATCTTTCCAAAAGGAACGTATTAGTTTGCATTCCCACCAGCAATGTAGAAGTGTTCCCTTTTCTCCACATCCAAGCCAGTATCTCTGGTTTTGGAATTTTGTGATGTGGGCTAATCTTACTGGAGTTAGATGATATCTCAAAGTAGTTTTGATTTGCATTTCTCTGATTAAGGATGATGAGCATTTTTTCATATGTCTGTAGGCGGTGCGCCGTCTCCTTCAGAGAAGTTTCTCTTCAAGTCCCTTGCCCACCCTGAGATGGGGTCACTTGTTCTTTTCTTGCTAATACATTTGAGTTCTCTGTGGATTCTTGTTATTAAACCTTTGCCAGAGACATAAGCTGGAAATATCTTCTCCAATTCTAAACACTTACTGTGTTCTTGGCTGTGCAGAAGTGTTTTAGTTTTTCATCAGGTCTCAGTAGTGTATTTTTGATGTTGCTTCAATTGCCCGGGGGTTCTCATAAAATATTTGCCCAGGCCAATTTCTTCAAGAGTTTTCCCTGCATTTTCTCTTAGTATTTTTATAGTTTCATCTCTTAAGTTTAAATCTTTAATCCAGTGAGAGTCTATCTTAGTTAATGGTGAGAGGTGTGGGTCCAGTTTTAGTCTTCTACAGGTTGCCAGCCAGTTCACCCAGCACCATTTGTTAAATAGGGAATCTTTTTCCCACTGAATGTTTTTAATTGGCTTGTCAAAGATCAAATAACGGTAAGTAACTGGGTTCATCTCTTGGTTCTCTATTCTGTTCCATACGTCTACCTCTCTGTTTTTGTGCCAGTGCCATGCTGTTTTGGTCACTATCGATTTATAGTATAGTCTGAGGTCTAGTAGTGTGATTCCTCCTGCTTTGTTTTTATTTCTGAGTAATGTCTTGGCTATTCGAAGTTTTTTTCTGATGCCATACAAAACGAAGTATTATTTTTTCGAGACCTTTAAAGTATGACAGTGGAGCTTTAACAAGGATTGCATTAAAATTGTATATTGCTTTGGATAATATGGACATTTTAACAATGTTGATTGTTCCCAGCCATGAGCATGGTATATTTTTCCATTTGTTAACATTTTCAGCTATTTTTTTTCTTAGAATTCATAGTTCTCTTTATAGAGATCTTTCACGTTCTTTGTTAGGTAAACTTCCAAATATTTCATCTTCTTTGGCACTACTGTGAATGGAATAGAGTCCTTGACTGTTCTTTCAGCTTGACTATTGTTGGTATATATAAAGGCTACCGATTTATGAGTGTTGATTGTGTAACCAGAGACGCTGCTGTATTCCTTGATCACTTCTAAGATTTTTGTAGTTGTATCTCTGGTGTTTTTCAGATATACAATCATATTATCTGCGAAGAGTGAAAGTTTGATCTCTTCTGACCCTACATGGATACCCTTGATTGCCTTTTCTTGCCTGAATGCGATGGCTAAGACTTCCATTACAATGTTAAAAAGCAGTGGAGACAATGGGCAGCCTTGTCTGGTTCCTGATCTGAGTGGAAATAGTTTCAATTTAGCTCCATTCAATCTGATATTGTCTGTGGGTTTGCTGTAGATGGCCTCGAGTAGTTTACGACATGTCCCTTCGATACCAAGTTTCTGAAGTGTTCTGATCAAGAATGGATACTGGATATTGTCAAAAAGCTTTTTTTGCATCGATTGAGAGAATCATATGGTCTTTGTTTTTTAATTTGTTTATGTGCTGAATTATATTTATAGATTTACATATATTGAACCAGCCTTGAGATTCTGGGATAAAACCCACTTGGTCATGGGATATAATTTGTTTGATGTGTTGCTGGATTCTGTTTACTAAGATCTTGGTGAATATTTTTGCATCAATATTCATTAGTGATATTGGTCTATAATTTTCTTTTCTTGTTGGGTCTTTTCCTGGTTTGGGGATCAAGGTGATGTTTGCTTCATAGAACGTTGGGTAGTATTCCTTCTTTTTCTATATTTTGGAATAGGTTGAGTAATATAGGTACTAGTTCCTCTTTAAAGTTTTGGTAGAATTCTGACATGAAGCCATCTGGTCCCAGGCTTTTCTTTCTATGGAGATTTTGTATGGTTGATGCTATTTCAGAACTTGATATAGGCCTGTTTAACATTTCCACTTGATTCTGGCTAAGTCTAGGAAAGTGGCATGCTTCCAAGTATTGGTCAGTTTCCCTCAGATTTTCATGTTTCTGAGAATAAAGTTTTTTGTAATTTTCATTAAGGATTTTTTGAATTTCTGAGGAGTCTGTTATTTCATCATTACCATTTCTGATTGATGAAATTAGAGATTTTACTCTTTTTTTTCCTGGTTAGGTTAGCCAAAGGTTTATCTATTTTTTTGACCTTTTCAAAAAAGCCAACTTTTTGATTTATTGATCTGTTTGTATAATTGTTTTGTTTTCAATTTCATTTAATTCTGCTCTAATTTCGGTTATTTCTTTTCTTCTGCTGTGTTTGGGATTGAAATGTTCTTCCTTTTCCAGTTGCTTGTGATGTCCCATTAAGTTGTTAACTTCCACTCTTTCTGTTCTCTTGAGAAAGTACTATAAATTTCCCTTTAGTACTGCCTTAGCAATATCCCAGAGGTTCTGATAATTCATTCTTCATTATCATTTTGTTCCAAAAATTTGGTAATTTTCTTCTTAGTCTCATCTGTGACCCAGCTTTCAGCAAAAGGGTGTTGAGCTTCCATGTTTTTGTATGAGTATGCAGATTCCTGTTACTACTGAGTTCAACTTTTATTCCATGATGATCCAGAAAGATGCAAGGAATAATTTCTATTCTTTTAAATTTGCTGAGGTTAGACTTGTGACCTAAGATGTGATCAATTTTTAATATGTTCCGTGGGCTGATGAGAAGAATGTGTATTCAGTTTTGTTGGGATGAAATGTTCTGTAGATGTCTGTTAAATCCAAAAGTTGAATGGTTAAGTTTAAATCTAAAATTTCTTTGCTTAGCTTCTTATTGGAGGATCTATCCAACTCTGCCAAAGGAGTGTTAAATTCTCTGACTATAATGGAGCTGGAGGAAATCAAGTTGCTCTGACTATAATGGAGCTGGAGGAAATCAAGTTGCTCATGTCTGTTAGAGTCTCTCTTATAAATGGAGGCGCATTCTGGTTGGGTGCATAAATGTTAGTAATTGAAATCTCATCATATTGACTGTTACCCTTAGCAAATATGAAGCAACCATCTTTATCTTCCCTTACTTTTGTTGGTTTAAAACCTATTGTATCTGCAAATAAAATTGCAACACCTGCTTTTTTCTCCTTTCCATTTGCCTGGAATATAGATGACCATTCCTTCACCCTGAGTCTATATTTATCTTTTAAGGTAAGATGAGATTCTTGTATGCAGCAGATATCTGGCCTGAGTTTTTGTATCCAGTCAGCCAACTTGTGCCTGTTTAGAAGACAATTAAAGCCATTCACATTAATAGAGAATATTGAGAAGCCTGGTAGAATTTTGGGTATGGAGTTTTTCGAAAGTCCAGTGGACATTTTTCATCCTTTCACTGCTGTGGAAGTTGGAATTTGATCAAAAGTTTGAGTGAGTTTTCTTTTGTGGTGGAGGTTTGCACTGGTCATTATGGAGGTTTGGTCTGAGAATGTCCTGAAGAGCTGGTTTGATTATGGCAAATTTCTTCAATATGTGAATGTCATTAAAGTATTTAATTTCTCCATCATAAATGAAACTCAGTTTAGCTGGATACAGGATCCTGGGTTGAAAGTCATTTTGTTTTAGGAGATTAAAAGTTGATGACCACCCTGTTCTAGCTGAAAGGTTTCAGCAGAGAGATCTGCAGTCATTCTGCTTTCTGCAGAGATCTGCAGTCTGACTGCTTTCAGAATTTTCTCCTTCATACTAACTTTAGTGAAGTTAATTATGATGTGCCTGGGGGATGTCTTATTTGAATTGAGTCATGCTGGGGTTCTGAAACTGTCTGCTATCTGAGTTTCACAGTCTCTCAGCATGTCTGGAAAGTTCTCCTTCATAATCTCATGAAAAATGGCTTCTGTGCTTTGCAAAGAAACTTCGTTGCCTTCAGGAATTCCTATAAGGCAAATATTAGTTTTCTTCAATTTATCCCAAAGCTCTCTCAGAGAATGATCTGATTTTGCTCTCCATTTCTCTTCTCTTTGAGAGCTTCGAAGTGTTCAAAAGCTTTGTCTTCAATATCAGAAATCCTTTCTTCTGTTTGCTTCACTCTGTTACTGAGCGATTCTATTGTATTTCTCAGATCTTTGAGGGCTTCAAATTCTTTTCTCAGTGTGTCAAAAGCTTTGGTGATATTGTCTTTGAATTCATTGAATTCATGAGAAAACTTTTGAATTGCTCCTTGAATTTCTAATTCCAACTTTACCTCCATTCTGTTAATCTTATTTGCAATCCAAACTCTGAATTTGATTTCCGACATCTCAGCCATTGTCTATGATTGGGATCTTTAGTAGTATCCACTGGATCCTTCCTTGGGGGAATAACCTTCTGGTTATTCACGTTACTGGAGTTTTCCCCCTGATTCCGCCCCATTATTATTTTACACTGGCTAAATGAGCAGATAAGGTCAAGTTGGGTTGGGGGGCTCCTGGAGTAGTGATTAACCAGCCCTTTGCCTGTGAGCTGTGCCTGGTGTCTGTACCTTTTCCTCTAGAGCAGGGGTCCTCAAACTTTTTAAACAGGGGGCCAGTTCACTGTCCCTCAGACCACTGGAGGGCTGGACTATAGTTTAAAAAAAAAAACTGTGAACAAATTCCTATGTACATTGCACATATGTTACTTTGAAGTAAAGAAAACAAAACAGGAACAAATATAATCACACTGCCTCATGTGGACCCCTGCTCTAGAGCTTTGCAATGGACCCGTACAGTAGTACGGCCGGAGACACTGGGGACTTACTTGGTGTAGTGGGGCTAAGTGGGTCTGTCTCGTTTTCAGCTGGTGTCTGTCCTACCCTAGTGCATTAGTTATTCCGCTTGAAGTCTCAACTGTGGAGAAATACCAGCAATTAAGTCACCTCACCCCCTATGGGCAACAACTGGAAAAGGAATATTAAAACTTCCCACAATCACACACCCAGGGTACCACTTTCGATAGTCCTCGGGTGATTGGTCCAGTCCGAGAGATCCAAATCAGTTGTCCCAGTCTGTACCTGGTCTCTAGTGAGGGAGTTCAAAAGGTCTCCGGCAACTAGATAGCAGTGGTTTGCTGGCAGCTCAAGTGCAACTCGTTCTGGTGCTCTGTGGAGTCAGAAGGACCCCCTTCCCCCCCAGCAAATGAATTAGTCTGGTAAGGTTGATGCCTTTTTCCCCACCTTGCATCTCTGTCACACCCAGTCACAGGCAACCTCTTAGGGTTATGACCCAGTTCCCTCCAATGAGCAGATGCTCCAGGGGTTTGAACCTGCCTAAGTTACAGAGAGATCTTATGTCTCCTCAGCCAGGCCTCAGCACTCTGCCACCATCTGTCAGGGGAAGCTGAGACCTCACAACCTCGGGTGGTTAATGGAGGCTGGGGTGGTTCACTCAGTTCCAACCCCACCCCTGATTGATGTTGCTGACACTTACATTTGCGCAGAATTTGTGATTCTGTCCTGGGTATATTCCCCTGTGGACCAGGTGCTGTTTGAGTTCACAGAAACTGTGAACCAGTCCTGGTCTGTGCCATTGGTTAGAGCTGGTGTTTCTGTTTCTCCTGCAGTCTTTGTGTGGGTGGGTCAGTTTAGAGCTTACATTCAGCTTTCGATTTCCCATCTGCCTTTGTCTCAGGTATGATCCCATGAAGGCCAGGTATTTCTTAGGCTCACTAAAGCAGTCCTGGTGCAGCCTTGCCCTGGGAGTATGCTATCTCTGTGCAGGTGTCTTCAATTCTCCAGCCCGCCTCGCTCTGCTCAGACCAGTACTGCCTCAGGTGTACCCTTTGCTCATGGGGTCTGCGTTACCGTCCCAGATCTATTCTGCTAGTGTCTGACACTGGAGAAGATGCCTGGCTTTCTATGGTTGCCCAGAGAGACAGGGAGTGTCCTTCCAAAATGGGGTTTGAGCCCTATTGTTCACGCTGCTGCTGCTGCTCTGTGCTAGGGGATGTCTCTGTGTGTGTGTGTGTGTGTGTGTGTGTGTGTGTGTGTGTGTGTGTGTACATGTATCGCCTCTCCCTTTTCCATATGGTTCCTTCAGTCCACAGTTTTCTCCTTACCCCCGTGCTGCAGAATCAGCACAGACCTGCAATAGCCCATGCCCTATCCACACCTCTTGAGAAAATGCCCAAGAATCTGGACTCAGTGGTGGACAGGCTTCCAGACCTCAGGGTGAGAGTGGAGAGCAGTGCTGGGAGGTCAGAATTGCAGGTAGAGAATATATACAGTTTTATGCCTGGCAGGAGAGTGCCATGGCACACTCGTAGGGGAAGGAGGTCCTGTTTTTAGTAGGTCTGTCATGTGGGATAAAATGGGAGGATGTTTGAACTCTGCTCGCTTATTTGTAGAAAGTATACTACGAGCCGTTCTCATGGGGGAGGGGATTCTCGTCCGCTTGGTGATGGATTTTGTACCTTTTGTTTGTATCCTTGGGGTCACAGCTCACCTCAGTTGGGTTGATGTGCATTCTTCAACCTTCTCTCCTGGCTGGGTTCCAAACCATCAGCTTACTCACTAAACTTCCGTTCTTTAACTCTCCTTAACCGGAGCCTCTGTGGAAAGCTGGCTCCAGTTGGCCATCTTGTCTCCACCCCCAGCATTTTAATTTTAAATGCTTCCATGTTCTTATGTATGAACTTGATAATTTGTGGTAGTTGAATCTTGGATTATTGACCAGGATTGATTAGCTATGTTTATGAAAGAAATTTATCAACTACAAGAAACTGGTCTAGTCCAAGTATGAATTTTATATAATCTCATTCTGAGATATAAGAGCTGTGTTCCTAGAGAGGAAAATGACCCAGTGTAAACAGGAAGGAGTTTGAGAACATGTAAGATTATATGAATGTTGAGATAATTTCAACAAGAGTGGTTACATTTTGGAGTTTCAGACCCACTAATAGTCGATTGCTCCTTTGAGGAGGTTGGATAAGAAATGTAACAATGTGGCAGGCCCTTGCTACTTATGTAGGCTACCGCCATGCCACATTTAGAGAGTGCAGGTTATAAACTGGCCCAAGTTAATATGGCAGGCAATCAAGAATTTAGGGTGCAGGTATAAAAATGTGACTTTCTCTATTATGTTTACTAAATGTAAAGTTAGCAAGTGAGGCTTGTCAGCTGTATGCATCCTTACGTCTTCCAGCCATAGGTATGGTGATTGCACCCCACCAATTTTGATGTTTCTGCCTGTTTGCCCTCCTTTTCTCTCTCCCTGGTACCTCCCTCACAACACCTGGTTTACTAGTAGCTTATGTACTTCAGACCTGTATGCTGTTTCAAAGCATATGGGGGTGGAGGAGGAAGAGAGGACTACAGCCAAGTTCTGTAAGAGCATTTTGTGTAATTTAAAAAAATCACAAAGTAGAGAATAGTTGGGGGTATGTTTTCCATTTTGGCTTAAATCTTCTGAAGCAGAAGCTGAATTCTGGAATGTAGAGCTTCTGGGCCTTCTGCTGCCCTTAACTCTGCTCCTTATTGTATCTTCTCGCGTGTATTGAATTCCTTCTTATCACCAGCCTCTGCTTTAGCAATTCCTCTCGGATTCCTGCTCACCGTAGTTTATCTTCTGCTATGATCTGTGGCAACATACCATCTGAGCTTCCCCAAATTATATTTTTGCCCCCAGAAAAATTAGATAGACAGCTTCTTTATTTTTTTAAGGAGGAGAATTGCCACCTGCTACCAATAATAGCAGTATTATTTGTATAGTGGTATGAATTTCAAGTAATTTTCAGATTCTGCTCCTGATACTAAATAAGAGTTATTCTGTCGTTCAAGGTAAATAGTATTACTCTATGTATCTTTGCTACATAGTTTTTTTTGCAACAAAAACTTTTTATTAAGATCAACATCCACATGTAAACAGTACAATAATCTTAAACGTACAGCTTTTATATATTTATACAGTGTGTCTACCGTCCAAATCAGACATAGAATATGTTTAGCATTTGAGAAGATCTCCCCACAGCAATGTTTACCGCATTCTATAATTTGTTATCTTTAGTTCGTCGTGCCTATTCTTAAACTTCATTAAGTAGACTCTTAAAGTATGTATCCTTTAATGTCTGGCATCTGTTATGCAACTTAATGTCTGTGAGAGTAGTATTATTTGTGTCAGTAGTGATTCTTTCCTGTATATTCTTCTATTGTTAACAATAAACTACAATTTGTTTATCCATTTTTTTGTTAAGTGCCATTTAGATTGTTTTCAGCTTGAGTCTATTATGATAAAGCTACTAATGAGCTTTCTTGTATATGTCTTTTCGTGGACATACTCCATGTCCATCTCAACACTTGGTGTTTTTGTGTTTTTAAATTTTGCTATTCTGATGTGAGAGATTCAAACCATCTCATTTGTTGTAACTTACATTTTTTTGATGACCAGATCTGTTGAGCAGCTTTTCATAAGGTTGTTGGGTATTTGAATATCTTTTGTGAAATGTTTGTTCAGGTCTTCTGATGATTTTAGTTTATGAAACTGGGTTCATCTTTTCTTGTTGATCATTAGGAGTTCTTTCTGTTATTTTCTGAATGTGACTTTCTATTAATAGTTAAAAGTATATTGTAAATTCCTTTTCTGATCAGTGGCTGACGCTTCAACTCATATGACCTTTCAAAGCATATGGGGGTGGAGGAGGAATGTAATTCCATTGAATGCCTGGCAGAGTTTATTAGATGTTTCTGAAAATGTTTCCCATGTTCTTACTTCTCATTTTGTTTGTAAAGACATTCATTTTTTCCCTGTTCACTTTATTTCAAAAAACTTTCCTACCATTAATGCTGGAATATAGGGGTTATACAACTATACACGTAGAGCAATTGTTTTGCTGCAAGATCTTCCTAACTCTCAGGTGAGCTCAAAAGTTTCCTTATAAGGAACCTATATAAAATTCACTTTAGAGAAAGTTAAAACAGTGTCACTCCATAGGAATGGTAGTCGTCACCGCATATTGAGAACTTACTGTGCAGTTTCTAAGCTTTTTAAATACATACTCATTTAAGACATAAAACAGCATTGCTGAGTAGGTGCTACTAATACAGTTCCCATTTGACAAATGAGGAAATTAAAGCTCAGAGAGGTCTCCTGTGGACAGAACACTAGGCATGGGATTGATGGGATCCTTGCAGCATCATGTTCTTATTTCATTGACAGCTGTGTTGAAAGCACATCTTTAGTTAGTAAATTGTAAAAGAAAAAGGCCCCTATCCTTATGGAGTTTACATTCCCTGTCCTATTCCTTCTGCGAATTATCTCTATGAAGTTAGAAGTTTGCTGGTATATTAAAGGATATAAATGGCTAGAGTTATTTTGTTCCTGTAGTTTTTTTTATTATAAAATTACTGATGTGTATGTCAGAAGTGTTAAAACTTTGGTTTGGTTTCAACATTTATCCCTACTCGGTCATGCGGTTTTGAGATGTAAATTTTTATAGTAGAAACTTGCTAATATTTTTAACTGACATATAATCCATTTTTATTTAGTGGAAATTTGAAATAAGCAGTTTTCAAAAATGAAATGGAGCCGTTACTTTCAGACTTTTAAAGTAGCAGATATGTATTGCTTAGTAGCCATCTTACACACCAGTTGAATGATTGGCTAGGAATTGTCAGATGCAATTTGTGACTGAAGGTGGCGTCTGTCAGCGCCTTTCTACTGTAAAGGAACTCCCTCCTTGCTATTAATAAATATGTTGTGCAGAGGTACTTTCAAATCATGTAAACTTGCATTAATTTGGTACCAATATAGACTTAAGGTTTCATTCCATATTTTTTGTTTAAATACTCAGTAATCTATCAGTATTTTTTGTTTAAATTCTCAAATTGTCCTGATTTGGCCAGCAAGAGCTCTTTAATTTGGCTTCTGTGTCCTTTTTGATATATCCTCATTGTTCTTCAATTGATTTCTTGCTTTCTAGGATGAAGTTTTATCTTAAATTAACTCCACCTCAGACATACAGCCAGCCATTGCTCCAAGGAGTCTTGTTACTTTTAGTAGAAATGGGTATTTAAAAGTCAAGATCTGGGCCATTCTTCCTGGGGTTAGGTGAATGGCCCATATCACAAAGCTACAGATACTGACACGGATGTGGAGAGAAGGGAACACTTTTACACTGCTGGCGGGACTGTAAACTAATACACCCTTTTTGGAAGAAATTATGGAGAATCCTCAAAGAATTCAAATTAGACTTCCCATTTGATCCTGAAATCCCATTACTAGAATGGAAAAGGAATGGGCTTTAAAGGATTGGGCTAGTTTGTGTCTGAAACCAGCTCCATCATTGGAGATAATGAGGTAGTTGTTAAATAGTAAGAGGATAACTAAATTTGAATTTGTGTTTAAATATGTAAAATGGACATTATATTGATGACTTTTCATGGTTGTTGTTTAGTAAATGAAGCTGAATAACATAATAGATATTTAACAAACCTTGCTATCTCTTTGCTTTCTAGCGGAATCTGATCACCTGCTTTTAGCCAACTAAGGGCAAAGTATTTTGTTTGACACATTAATTTTGAACTTTTCTAGCTTTGCCTAGGAAAATCATTATGTACCTCAATGACAGTAAGAAAAATTAGTTGTGAGGTTAATGTATAACTTTGCAAAAGTCTCAAAAGACATCACTCTGCCATATGTTTTGCTTTTCAGTCTCTTTGCCATCATTAAGGGAAAACCCTCTGCAAAAATCTTTTATTAGCTTAATTATCATGTAGTCCTTTGGTATTAGTTTTTTTCTGATGACTTTTCCCTTCTTTAGTTGTTTTTTCTTGCTTTCAAGCGTTGAGACCCTACTGTGTTTCCAGGGTTCACTAATTGCCGGTGTTGCAAGGATATGGACACAAGGAAATAGAAACTATATTATAATTGCAAACTATATTCTGAACAAATTTCTAGATCCTCAGGATTCCATTTTATAGCATAATTTTTAGAGAACATTTAAACCATATAAAAAGATTTTAAAAATAGATTTCAAGTGGTATATTGCTCTCCATATATACCTTAACTAGGACTTCTGGAGAGCACAGTTTTCAGCACATCTCCATATGGTTTTTTAGGCCACCTACCTCTATCATTTTGGCCATCAAGTACAAAATTAACATGCTGGTGAAATTTGAATATTTTGTCTGCATCTATTTACATTTGAAATTCCCTGACTTTAGCTAAGGTAATCATTCCCGAATCCAAGTTCCATTTTGTGTGACAGTTATGAGGGTTTTGGGGAGGACAGTACTTGTAAATTCATTTATAAAAGAAATCCCTAGACTCCAGGGGTTAATATCTAAAGCCATCCGTGGTTGTTATTTTTTCAGCTATAGTTTGGTGGATTCGCTTTAGGATTTCAAGGGGTGGTCTTATTGGTATATCAGGTATTTTACCTCCTCAATTAGCTAAGAAAATATCAACTAAGGGAGGTAGGCTACACAACATCAACAAAAATTAACAGGCCAAAGGCAGGAGATTTGCAGAGACAGATGTTTTAAGTAAACAGTCATATTCATGCTGTTCTGTAACACTCAGCAGTTTCTTCCATCTTTTTCTATTAATAAAAATCTTTACATTTGAAAAAAAAAAATTATTATTTTATTGGATTTTATTGTATGTAGTTCCAAGCTTGCATCCATGTGGTCTCATTGGTTGTTTGGCCTCATTGTTAAAACTCATCTTTCCTTGAAAACCGTTGTAATTGCCTTGATTCCCCTGCCAGAGCAAGTTCCTCTTATTTGTTCATAGCCCTTGTCTTTTTTTATTACCCAGTTTCAGTTTTTCTTTGAAGGGACATCTGTATTGCAACTGATAGTTATGGTGTTCTTTAAAGGTTCGTACCTTGACACGTTTTTGTTAAAAACTACTGGCTGTTTTTGAGCCCTCTCAGGAACTGTGTTTTTTAAATTAATTAATTTAAGATTAAATTCTGGGCTCTGGAGCTCTTTTTTATAATTATTGTAGTGATGTAATGGAAGAAATTTGGGTGTGAGAGAATGAGATCTAGGTTTTCTTGCTTGTTTTTCTTTGTGAAAAGAAAAACACTTAATTACTCTGTGGTCACAGGTGAAAACATATCTCCACCTAAGTTTGATTTCATATCTATAAATGAGAAAGTTTAGAGTAGATTGGGAGTAATACATGGAAATGTCCTCAGGGGTCAAATTGATAACTTTATTCATTTGTTAGGCCTACTAAACACCTCAGACCCAATGGCTTAAACAGCAGTGATGTATTTTCTTACTGTTCTGGAGGCCAGTAGTGCAGGAAAGATCAAGGTGTCCCTTGGTCTCAGGTTTGGTTTCTTCTGAGGCCTCCCTCCTGGCTTGCAGATGCCTGTTTCCTTGACTTCTCTTTTGCATAGTATCCCTCTTTGCATGTGGTACCCCTAATATCTCTCTGCTGTAAGCTCCTCTTCTTAAGAGAGCACCATTTGGCCTAGGACCTCCCTTAATGACCTCAATTTAATTAATCACTTATTTAAAGGCCCTATCTCCAAATGTAGTCGTGTCCTGAGGAACTTAAATGGAGTTAGGGCTTCAACCTCTGACTCAGGGGAGAAAAAAGTTCAGTTATCTAAATATATTTGGCAGCTTTGTCTAACAGAGAAACAACTTTGTCCTCATCTTTATGTGTACAGCTATGACGGACACCCAAGTTAGTCATAACACAGGGTGCTGACTCTGATGAGTCTTAGATTTGCTGAAACAGTCTGGACCCACTTAAATAAATTTCTAAATTCAATTCATAGCTGTCACACATTTGTGAAATTCTCTTTATTTGCAAGGAATAATGATGAAAGAAATTCTATATGCAGTGGCATCATATTCTTTGCTATTGGCAAGCAAATTGACTAAATATGTAAGTGACTTCTTCTAATGATACATAAGGCTTATCAGGGTTGTCCCCCTCTTAAGACTCTACCTAGGGAAAGGATATAAAGGAAGCACCACCCTTCTTTTAATGCCTAAAAGTGTTCACTATACCATGGTCTCCCAGAAAAAGCAGAAATAGACTAAGTAGACAGAAATAGGGGAATAGTTAACATGTTCGGGTGGCAAAACTCTTAGAACTCATTGTACATAAAAAATATTTAATGCTGTCATTTTAATCTGAGATAATTTTCCTGGTGTAAAATATATGTAATCTGAAATCAAGTATATGTGCACACAAATACTTGAACCATGTATGGAATCATTTATGTAAATATAAATGAACCAAATCAAATTAAGTATGATTTTATCAATAGTAATTTGATATTTGTTCACTGAGTTATTGACATTTGGCCCCCTTGACATAGCAAGGGTTCTTTTTTATTAAGGAAAAACTTATGGGCAAAAATCCAAAACAGGCTATTCTATTTACTAACTTAATTTTTGGTAATATTATTTTTCTAAGTAGTGATAAGAACACTTTTCTACATTCTATTTTGGGAGGACCAGTATTCTAGAAAGGCACAGATTAAGATTTGCTGAAACTTGTTAAAATATATTGTCAAGTCTAATTTCAAATAGTGATATAATTTTTGGGGGATAACATGTAATTATTTCATTCCTTCCAGAAATAGTATGTAATTCTAAACTGAATATTGGAACTTTCTTCGCAACACTAGTCTGAAGGTTAGTGTTGGCCTTTTACCTACTGATAATGATGTTTTTCATTCCTTTTACTAGAGGCGCTATCTCCAATTCGGTACCCGTGGCTTCCCAATATGTGCTCCTACATTTCTTTTGGTTAGCTCCATTGAGTAGCTGCCATGTATGTGAGAGCGCAAAGTATTTTAATAGTGCAATTTGTCTTTTCATGGTCCTTACTTCTGGAAGGAACTCCACATACTCATTAGGCTTCTGATGTTGCTGTGTTGCAGATGCTGCTGAAGGTTCCCTTTGCACTGGAATGCCATCTTTAGTTGCTTGGCATAGAGTAGCATAGCAAAACCAAACTAAATCAGAACCTTGACACACATGTAGCAGGCTATGGTTATTATCAGAAGGTCTTTTTTTTTTGAGAGAGTCTCACATTTTCGCCCTCAGTGCAGTGGTGTCATTGTAGCTGGTTGCAACCTGGAATTCCTGGGCTTAAACAATCCTCCTGCCTCAGCCTCCTGAGTAGCTGGTACTATGGGCATATGCCACGATGCCTGGCTAATTTTTCTATTTTTGGCAGAGACAGTGTCTTGCTTTTACTCAGGCTGTTCTTAAACTCCTGAGCTCAAGCAATCCTCCCACCTCCCAGAGTGCTAGAATTATAGGAGTGAGCCACCACACAGGCTATCAGAATGTCTTTTAATGCTTGCCTATTTGAGCTTTCACTGAGCTGATTTTTAAAGCTCTTGGTTTTTAAAAAAATTATTTGCATTTCTGTGTCAAAATGGAATTGGAATCAGAAAAAGAATAATTTCTAAGTCAGTACCAAATGATGTTTCCAGGACTGGTTTGTAGGATCAGATGTGAGTTTTTCAAATTGGAACCTTTTCTAATGGGCCCCTGGGAAATGTCTTAGCTAAATTGCAGTGGTGACTGGTGAAGTCGATCGAGGTAAATTGCTCCCATTGCTGAGGGTTCAGAAACCAGGCAGTCAAAGCTAAAATTTCAGGGAAAATCGGGCAGAACTATCGCAGATGGTTTCCCCTTTGAATAGAGAAAGGGGCTGGTGTTGTTGTTGATGAATGGGAGGAGATTAAAGACTGATTTTTGCAATGAATTGGTAACATGCTCTTTGGGAAACTAAAGAGAAATTTATGAGGAGACTATCAGAATCAGTTAGGTCATTATTTTCAATATTGCCTGCAAATGACATCTAAGAACACACCTTGATGCTGTGGACTCTAGTGATTTGTAGTAGAAAAATAGCACCAAGAGACTCTTTGTGGTGTTTACCCTCAGTGAGCTCAGAGGCTGAGGGATTCAGAGTTTTTGAATTTCTTTTAACAATTAACCACCAAGCATTTTTTGATTTACCCTTTAAAAAATGGACATGGCTAGTTTTGACTCTTTGTGGTAGAATGTTAGAATAGAGGTCATCAAGCCATTTGTGATTGGGATTCTGATGACCTGGGTTATGTTTCTTCTGGATATATATTCTGTATTTAGAAAGTCTATTAGGCTCTCTGCAAAATGGTAATAATAAAATATCACAGAAGTATGTGGCAACATTAGGTCCTTTATATATAATTTGTAAAACTTGATACTAACAGCATCTTTCTATTCATTTTCTCAATCTCTGGTGAGCACAGAGAGTACTGACCAGGCTTTAAAAATCCTTCAGTTAAAGATTCCAAGGCTGAGAGAATTTCTTGTTCTGTTAGCTGTCTAACTCTTAGAATTGTTTCTTTGTAGAAGTTTTAGAAGATCAAATCTTTCATTTGTATGAAGGAGAATAAAGGATGCAGTGACCTGCTTTTTTTAAGAGGCAGGGTGCTGCTCTGTCTCCCAGGCTAGAGCACAGTGGTGTTATCATAGCTCACCGTAACCTCAAATTCCTGGGCTCAGGTGATCCTCCTGCCTCAGCCTCCTGGGTAGTTGGGACTATAGGTGCATGCTACCACACCTAGTTAGTTTTTCTATTTTTTTGTAGAGACAGGGTCTGACTTTGTTCTTCAAGTTGGTCTCAAACTTTTGGGCTCAAGCAATTCTCCCATCTTGGCCTTCCAAAGTATTAGGATTACCAGTGTGAGCCACCCTACCCCGCTGTTGTTTCTTTATCTATAATCATTTGGGTGTTTATTTGGCATTCACATTTTAATATTACTTGGATGAACATAGCATCATATGTTTATAAAAAACCAAAATTTGTGTATAAATAATGCCTGTTATGGTCTGAAGGTGCTCTTCATGTGCTGGAAACTTAATCCCCAATATTGACAATACTGGGAGGTAGGGCCTTTTGGAAGGTGTTTAGATCTTGAGGGCTTTCCCCTCATGAATGGATTTATGCCCAGATATAAGTGCTTGATAAGAGGGAGTTTGGTTTCTTGTCACTCTATCCCTCTTATCATGTGAGAACACAGTTTTCCTCTATGGGAGGATGTGGCAATAGGATGTCATCATGGAAGCAAAGACTGGACTCTTATCAGACATCAAACCTACCAATCCCCTCACCTTGGTCTCCCAGTCTTCAGAACTGTGAGAAATAAATGTCTGTTTGTTTTTTTATAAAATTACTCAGTCTCCAATATTCTGTTAAAGTAGCACAAATGGGCTAAGACAATGCCAAAGGTAGAAATTGCTATAGATTTGCTATGATTGATATCACCTCTTTGCCCTCCAGAAATTAGGGCTTTGGATTACTGGTGGGTTGATTTGGGATTGTGTGAGCTCTTCTCCTGATCCCTGTTTAATAATCCCCTTTTAACTAGCTCAGAATTATTCTTGCCAAAAATTTGGTGCAACTAAATATTTTCCTGTTTTCCCCACCACTGTTCATATCTAATTTAGGCTGAGTTCCTCCAGGCTCTAGTGCCTATGTTTTGTGGATTGTAAAGTGCTGTGTGCTTTTATAGCCTCTATAAATAACAAAATATAGCTCATGGCAATAACACTGTGGCACCCTAGATGTTTAGAGATAGTATGTGTTTGAAAGATGGAGAGAGAGGCATATATCTAGGGTACAAAATGTCTAGCATGCAAAACAACTCATCGCCACATACTAATCTACACTGCTTCTGATTTTTGTTGACTAACAGGTAGATAATATCTCTTTATCATTGGGTCATTATTATATAGAGAAATCAGGTATGGTACTGTTCTCTTCTTCTGTCACCGCTGTGTCCCTGTCTGTTTTAGAGTAGTAGAAATGAAGAGGAGAAAGGTTGTTTTAGAGTATTAGAAATGAAGAGGAGAAAGGTTGGTTCACAGTGTGATGAGATTTCCGAACAGATGCTTGCCTGCTGGGAGCCCAGCTTCCTATCCTGGTCTTCCTGTTTTGTTTCAGTTGATCACCACCCTGCCTTCTTACATTTGGGAGATGTGAAGCTAGGAGCTAGAAGCTATTTCTATTAGCCCTGTCAATATAGTTTGATAAAATGCAAATGTCTTTAAAATGGTAGACTTCCAATTAAAAGGCTCCAGCAGGGAGTCTGTTTTGATAATGAAAGTGATTAAGAAGGCTCTATTTTTTCCCATTGGTATGAATGTTCAGTTAAAATAACTTGGCTTTCTATCTGTAATTGGACTCTGTTAATGAGGTTCTAATAACTCTTAGGTGCTAATAATGATTTTAACAAAACCATTAGTTCTCTTCGGTGATCAATGCTGGGGACCAGAGGATACAATTTCTGGATGGTTTTGTCATATAAAGTTCTTAATGCCATCTATTTGCTTTTGTCCATCATTCTAAGGGCTTATTTCCTTTAATTCTGCTCTTTAAGTACATCCTAGGTCTGAGTAAAGCCAAACACAGGTTATCAGTGTTTATGTTTGGAATTGCCCATAAAACCTGCTGTTTATATTAGTCCTTAAAGCATTTGTTTTGGTGTGGAGGGGGTAGGAATGGAAAATAAATGCATTCATAGAATTAATTTAAGACTAGACACCATCTGAAACTTAATTTCTTGAACATTCCATCCATTCAACCCCTTCTATACATACCTGGCAGCCTTATGGAACAGCATGGAAGAGGATTTTCTGGTAAAACTGGGCTGCATAATTGAATATGCTGTAGCTCCTCAGCTAGCATAATCTGGATGTCTATTGAGCTAGAATAGTTGGCAGGGCTGGGCTATCTCTCAGCACCTCATTAACAGCCTGTCACCCTCCATCTTTCCTTATTAGAGGCAATGTTTGTGTTCTCTGATTGTAATCAAAGTCTGTCTTTTCAATCTTGTTCACGATTCATTCTCAAAGAACCTTATACTTTATCCTTAATACATGTTAAACTTGTGGATACTCTGGTTTTCTGGTTTTTCTTCAGGGCACATAAATTTCTCTTTTCACTAAAGATATTCATAGGAAGTTTTGACAAAGTATTTGAGGCAGGCTGGTATTTGTGGGCAGAGTAATATGCCTTTCTAGTAGGAGAGGATTACAGAGGGATTAGAGAGGCAAGTAACTGCTTTGCGTATGCTCAGAGAGTCAGAATGGTCACCAAGCATGTTTTGTTGTATGGGTTCATAATCTGTCTTATGATTGTGCTCTTATCATTGTAGCCACCTGAATGGAATCATTGTGAATCATTATGGAATAGAAAAGTTTTCTATGATCTTGGTAGTTTAGGAATATTTTCAGATGAAAGAATAAAACTGTCTCAAAATTTGGAGGCAGTGAGTTTTGTCTTTGTGTGAACATCTCTGTGGTTGGAAGTGCCATTTTTCTGTGGTTTCAAACTTGTATAGAGGGTATTCATATTCTCTGTAGCTACTCAAATAGAGGAGTTGTAGTTTTTTATTTAAATATCAGAATGACAATGTAATTACAGTAGAGTTGTATCTTACTGTGGAATAGAGTCTAAGGTCAGAGTATGAGATGAGAATTGTACATAGTGAAAATAATCCATGAAAATTCATTCTGTGGGCAGCGCCTGTGCTCAGTAGGTAGGGTGCTGGCCCCATATACCAAGGATGGTCGGTTCGAACCTGGCCATGGCCAAACTACAAAAAAAATAAAAAATAAAAAAAATAGCTGGGCGTTGTGGTGGGTGCCTGTAGTCCCAGCTACTCAGGAGTCTGAGTCAAGAGAATCACCTAAGCCCAGGAGTTGGAGGTTGCTGTGAGCTGTGACACTATGGCACTCTACCGAGGGCAATAAAGTGAGACTGTCTCTAAAAAAGAAAATTCATTCAATGGATTTTGCTGAAACTGAAGGGCTTCAGGGTGGTCAGATGCATTGTTTTGGATAGGGAACAGTTTATAACCAACTCCTTTTCTCTTCTGAGTAGATTGGGAGGGGGCAGGGTTATATAGATAACCAGCAATATTTAAAGTTATTTTTCCTCTCTCCTCAACCTCTCCTCCATCATCTTCCTTTCTGAGAGAATACAGTTAATACACCATAAGTTGAATATGGGTGTGTGGCAAATTCTTTTGTTTGCCTCACACCTCTGCAGTTTATAATTATTTGCCCCTGGAGAAGTAAATCCCATCTGATTTGGGTATGTTTTAGGAGAATGAACTGGAGATAGACAAGGTCTTGATAACTGCTGGTAAAAATATGTCAGTTGCAGACACAGAATTAAGAGTGGTCCACAGAGAGAGTGAACTTAGGTTTGTTTCTTGAGTCCCAGAAGCACCAGCTGGTGTTTTTTAGAAGTGACAGTGCTAAACTACCTCTTATGGTGGTGATTAATTAGAAGCCCACGTTATTTGCCCCCAGGTCAAGGAGGTGGATGATCATCTTTGCCACAGGGCAGGATACAACATGTTTGCCCAATCCTCTTGAATTCTTTGTGCCATTACATGGTGTCTTATCCTCCCTAAAATACCAAGTTACTGCTGAATTTAGAGGACTGTTTTGGTTTTTCTTTAGCAACCTACCCAATCAATTCTGGTTACTTCTTTTTCTGGCAGTCCTTCTCTGATTTCCCTTCTGTTAGTATAGTCTGACCAGTTTCTTTTCCTAGTACAGGTCTGGGTTTCATGTATCTTATTCCTGCCTGGAGTTCTTTGAAATGTGTCTTTTTTCCCCTTTCATAATGTTGATGGGATCTTTTTTTTTAATGTGTGCTGGGTTTTGTTTTTTTTGCATGTGCATTTGTGTGTGTACGTATATGTGTGTGAATATGTATTTTTAATACAGGATTCCATATATGTTTACCTTCACTTTTCCTTTTCCGTTCCAAAGACAGCCATAGTTATTGGAATAGTGCCCTTTTGTAGCCTGATGCTGGAGTGTGCATTGCTTAATCCTCTATTGCTTTTTAAACTCTCAGCCTATAATGAATTAAATAGTTTTTGACTCTTCCTGATAAGAATATTTATGGATCAGGCTGGCAGAATTCCACAGAAGCCCATTAATGTCTTCTTTGGGTTGATGCATTTATATAGAGGCATCTTTCTGAATGGAGGGAAATGGAAATGCTTTGGGACCTCTGGCTGCTGCCTTGCCTTCCAACTTAGATGTTCCACTGAACATTACCAGTGTGCAGGGTGGCAGGCAGTGAATACTAAGGCCCAGAAGGTCTTAAACCCACAGAATTACGTGCATCCATTGCTCAGATATTTCTGTAGCACCTCTATAGAACTTAAATATTTTTCAGTAGTACCATGTTAGCTAGCAAGGGGTGAGAGTACAAAGATGTTTTTAAAAGTAATTGTGGACAGTGGATGGGTGAGTCAGAATAAAATACAAATAAATACAATACAAGGTAGAATAAAAGCGCTTTGGGAGCGGCTTAAAAAAGTTAAGTTACCTGCACACAACTGGTTAAGTGGAACATTTGGGAATAGAATTGAAATCTGGCGCAAAGTCTGTACTTGTCACTACAACATCTTTCTTTTAAAATTCTCTTGTCACTACTACATCTTACTTTTAAAATTCTCTTGATTTTCACTTCAGTGCTTTATCTAGGTCACCAGTTCTTTCAATTAAAAAACTAGTGGAATGAATGTGTTGAGTAATTCGTGTTGTGCTGAATGTTTATTGCTATTTCATGCTATACGCTAATTGCTTCTATATGCTTACTGCTTAATTACATAAAATAGAGTAGTCCTTTATCATCTTTCTGCAAAAGTGCCCCTTATTTACTAGGATTTAAGTAGACTAAAAAGAAAGAGAGTGCTAATTTTAAATTTTGGTGACCAAAGTTGTTTTTTTTTGGGGGGGGGGTGTTAATATTTTCTTTATGAGTGCACCAATAATCTCGAATTGGTCAAAGCATGTGTCTGGTCAGAATTCAACTATTCAGCATGGAAGCATCAAATAGCTGTCACTGTGTAGCATCTTTTCCGGGCACCAGGATGACATCTGCACTCAGTATTTTGGTGTAGGAGAAATGGTTCTTGCTAATCCTGTTGTCACAGGATCATACATCAAGCAGAGCTGGGGGCTGTTTGTCTCTCCAATTGCCTTCTGATCATTATTCACCCCGAGTTAATGCAAAGAAAATGATCAGCTTGGGGGCCACAGGCTAGTTCTTGGGATATATATACCATTGTTTTTTCAAGGGACCAAATTTAAGTTTTTTGTTTCCCTATACTGGTGTTAAGTTTTTTTAAGTTTCCCTAGACTCGATGATATGTGGCCAAGCTGTAAGTTAGTTAGATGCCTTCTGCATTCCTATTTTTCCAAATGGATGGCACAGTATACTACTAACTCATGAGGTCCACTTGCAGGTAGATCAATTATACTTTATATTAATTGTACTTATTATAAAACACCACAAATGAATTTAAAGAGTGAGTTTAACTATAAGGTAGTTTTTGCTAATAACATTTTTCAACTATGACAGATGAAAAAAAAAGCTTTGTATATCCTGCTTTTTACGTCTTTACTGGAGAAACGCCACATTTCTTTAGTTTTTAAAAATAGACCCCCCCCTACCCCCCACATCTCTGAATTTGTGGTGAAACTTGCAGTCAAAATTGAGGGCATATAACAAGATAGTGCTTCTTAAAATAAGTGGAATCTTAAATTTGATAGTGTGTCTTACAGTAAATGGAGCCTTAGATTTTTAGGGTTTTGGAGACAGGTTTAATTCAATGTGATGGCTCTGTTATGCATTGTTATTTGGTTTTAACCCCCACTTTTATCTTTATTTCTATTAATTTGGTAGACTGTTAACCGATTTGGAGCACCTAAACTTATTGCTTCTGACCCACCCATCTATTTAAAAAGATGTATGTTATTTACTGTTCATTACTGGTACTTTTTTGTACCCATCAGATAATGTACTAACACTTCAGAGTTTATGTGGTATTTGAATGTTTGGGGTGATAGAAAAGATGCTGATTCAAATGCATCGGAAGCATAGTCTCCTCATATAATCAGTGCAAGGGGCATTAGAGGAGGGGCGTGCAGAACATATGTCAGGGAATACTTATTCAGAGCTAATGCTGTTTATATTGACCGAGATAAGGGGCAGTCACTACCTCCTTGAGTCTCAGAGACTTAGACGAGACCCTGAGACTATGTCTTTTCTGTCTAGTCAAAGTTAGGTTTAAGTACCTCACATGAATGGCTTTTTTCCATGTAAACAAAAGTTTAGTATTTCCTCACCTATTCTGTAAGAATATATTCCTATGCTCACAGAACCTTTACTGTTGATAGTGGTATGTGCCTTCAGTTCTAAAGAAATGTTGCTGTATTATCTTTTTTAAGAAGTCAGGTATAATGTCTGTGTTTAGTTACCCCTCTCATATATGATAGTTTTTAGGTTTGGAAGAAATAGACTATATTAGATTTGGTGTGTGTTTGTGCCAGATCTAGATCTGTTCCTGAAATGTAACCATATTATGCTCGTTATCAGAAGTTATTTTTAAAAAAATTTCTCGGGTTCCTCATCTCTGCCAACACAATGCAGAGTGTTAGAGGGTCCTTCTGATGCTTGTTTACATGCTGCCTACAATTAAATAAATTATGAAGTGTAGTTTCTGGGGCTTTCCCCCATTTTTTTTAATTACCAAAGAATATATCAAATATCTCCCAACTACTCTCTTGCAAACAAATTGAATGAACCAGAGACATTTGTTCGATACATTTGCTTTGGTAGCAGAGTGAACCCTCAGTCATCTGTCACCAAATTGTTAATCTTCGAGTTTATTTGAATCTCAGATAATTAATATAACTCTGTCATCATTTTCTTCCATATTCATATAGTAAATATCACTATTTAATGTCAGTCAATAGGTATATTTTACCCCCCCCATCCTTTTTTTTTTTTTTTTTGGCCTTGTCTTTTTTTTGTTTGGGAGTCATTAAGGGTACAAAGAATTAGGTTACACCAATTGCATTTGTTACGTTATATTTGTATATTTCTTATAATTAATTGTGTCCTACCCCCAAGAGGTGTGCCATACACCATGACCCTCCACCCTTTTATTTTTTAATTTTTTAAAATAGAGTTTCACTCTGTATTTCAGGTAGAGTACAGTGGCGTCGTTATAGCTCACTGGGCCCTCAAAGTCCTGGGCTCAAGCAATCCTCCTTTTTTTTTATTCCTGCTTTTAGTAGAGGTGGGGGTCTCCCCCTTGCTCAGGCTGGCCTACAACTCCTGAGTGCAAGCAATCCTTCTGTCTTGGCCTCCTACCATAGTAGGATCATAGGTGAGAGCCACCATGCCCAGCCCTATTTCGCTATTTAATAACAAAACTTGTTTAGTTTTCCACTTGGAAATCTAGAGAATGAGTACATTATAACTTTTTATTTTCTATATCATTAACTTTGATTAGCACATTCTAGACCAGTAATTTTCAACTGGTGTGCTGCAATAATTTTTAAAGATCATTAATTAAATTATTTGCAGAAGAAGTTCAAAGCACAGTAAGTATATTCTTTTTTTTTTTTTTTACTATTTTATTTATTTATTTTTTTGATCAACATAATTTAAGTGTACCATGGAAGTTTATAGGTTCAAGCGTGCTGTGAGATAAAAAAGCTTAAAAACACTGGCCTAGAGACTGAATGAGAAGCCACAGCCCTAAACTAGAGTACATTCTAACAGTAGTTTTTTCTGAATGTATAAATAAGTTTATACCATACAAACATCTTATACGTTTATAAAGATTATTCAATAATCTTAATAAATGATACTTTGAAAGGACAAGACTAATACCCCTGCAGAAGCAATTCACGTCTGACTTAACTGAGCTATATTTTTTTTTTTTTCTACCTCCCAAGGTTCAAACAGTATGTTTAAGAATGAAAATTATTAATGAGAGGGAGTTAGGATGGAATAACAGTTGGGGTGATTATTGCAAATATATAGGAAAAAAAACAAAGGAAACCAATTTTTGCATTTTGTCAGCAATTTTGAGGTTTCTTGATTCAATGTGGAATGACTTTCACCGAGTATTTAGAAGTGAAGATATTTCTTGATGCATTAATTCTTCCTCATTAATTACTCCTGGAAGAGAATGTGCTGTGGCTTGAATTGTGTGCGCCGCCCTAATATATGTTAAAATTCTGTGAATGTGACATTATTTGGAAATACAGTTATGGGCCATATAATAACATTTTGGCCATATATACACATACATACTGGTGTTCCCATAAGATTATAATGGAGCAGAAAATTCCTATTGCCTCCTGACATTGTTACAGCCTTTGTAATGTCATAGCACAGCACATTACTTCCGTGTTTAGTGCTTATGCATTCAGACTTACTGCACTGCTGGTCATATAATGGTAGTAAGCAACTATTCATTGATTTATATATTTAATGTCCTATACTTTATTATTTTAGAGTGTATTCTAGCTAAACACCTGTAATCTGTAAAACACCCCAGATTCTTGAGGTAGTAGTCTAGAAGAAGTCCTTGTTATCACAGAAGATGACAGCTCCATACATGTTATTGCCCCTGAAGATGTGGATGTGGAAGACAGTAATATTGATTGATGATCCTGACCCTGTGTAGGCCTAGGCTAATATATGTGTTTGTGTCTTACTTTTAAACCAAAAAGCATACAAAGTAAGTAATTACTATGAAAAATAGAAAAAAAATTATAAAATAAGAATATAAAGACAAAATATTTTTGTATGGCTGTATAGTGTGTTTGTATTTTAAGCTAAGTGTTACAAAAGAGTCAGAATTTTAAAAAATTGAGTTTGTTAAGTTAAAAAGTTACAGTAATCTAAGGTTAATTCATTATTAAAGAAAAAATTTTTTAAATTAGCACAGCCGAAGTGTGCAATTTTTATAAAGTCTACAGCAGGCGTTCTCAAACTTTTTAAACAGGGGGCCAATTCACTGTCCCTCAGACTGTTGGAGGGCCGGACTATAGTTTAAAAAACAAAGAAAAACTATGAACAAATTCCTATGCACACTGCACATATCTTATTTTGAAGTAAAAAACAAAACGGGAACAAATACAATTCACACTGCTTCATGTGGCCCGTGGGCCGCAGTTTGAGGACGCCTAGTCTACAGTAATGTAAGTAAAGTGTCTTAGGCTTCACATTGACTCACAATTCTCTCGCTGACTCACCCAGAGCAACTTCCAGTCCTGCAAGTTCTGTTCATGGTAAATGCCTTATCCAGGTGTTCCTTATCTTTTGCATGGTATTTTTACTATGTAGATTTAGACACATTTAGATAACACACATAGTTGCCATTATATAACACAATTGTTCTATATTGTAGAATCTTTCCATTGTTATCACATTCAGATGAGGTCACACTGGCTAAGGCTAGGCCCTAAATCCAATTTGGTGTCCTTAAAGAATATGTAAGGACACAGAAGTATACAGAGGAAAGAGAGTCATGTGATGATGGAGGCAAAAATTGGAATGATACAGCTGCAAGCCAAGGAATGCCAAAGATTGCCAGAAGAAGCTAGGAGAGGTAAGAAAGGATTTTTCCCTAGAGCCTTTACAGCAGTGGTTCTCAACCTTCCTAATGCTGTGCGGCCCTTTAATACAGTTCCTGTAGGTTGCAACCCAAGGTTGAGAACCGCTGCTTTAGAGGGAACCTGGCCCTGTCAACACTTGAATTTCTGACTTAGCCACCCTGCTTGTGGTAATTTATTGTGACAGCCCTT
Source organism: Loris lydekkerianus (assembly GCA_963574355.1). NCBI lineage: Eukaryota > Metazoa > Chordata > Mammalia > Primates > Lorisidae > Loris > Loris lydekkerianus. The sequence goes on from CAUYPK010156734.1 coordinate 35,808, forward strand.
GTAAACCAATTCTCCCCTTTTATGAAAGTTTACATTTTGTGATTAAGAATAACTTAATTTTTCATAACAAGAACAATAGCAAACACATAACAAACACACAAGATTTTTAAGTGACCATCTCATGTGTCAAAAGTGTTCATTGGGTTTCCAGAATGTTGTTTTGAATGTTTCTATTGATCACAGAAGAACTGGTGTTTCTGGAAATTGTTAAGAGTGGGCTGATTTCCAAACATTTTTCTCTGCATCTCTTCCTAAAGGCATGTTTTCCAAGCATCTTGTTGTTCTAAGTGTGTTCTCTCAATTTGGTGCTGGTGAGATTTTGCATGGCAGTGATGATAAATGTAGAAAAGAGGTGCACATCTTAGGCACTTTGTATTGTATGTGTTGCATACATTTTATTTACACTTATTGCATGTATATGCACCTTATATTTATTCTATATTTAAAATACATTATAAAAGATAAAGAGTGGTATGCCTTTATAGGGCACTTACCCTGAGTAGAGCTTGCAGGACTAGCAGTTGCTCTGAATGAGTCAGTGAGTGAGTAGTGAGTGAATGTGAAGGCCTAGGGCATTGTTATACACATATAAAAATGTCTTTTCATGTGTTTATTGCCAAACTCTCTTCCAGCTCCTGTTTCTAGTGAATAAGAATGGCCCCTTAGATTTAATTAACTCTGTGGGTGTCAAAATTAAAAAACAAAAAATGTAATGAAGCAAAACTCCAAAGACCTTAAACTTTATGTAGATGGCTCTAAATTTCTGATAATTGTGGCCAGTATATACACATTTTAATGAAATCTGACATTTAAAATTATTCATATACCACCTGTTTTTAAAAACATGTTTATTAGGATGTAATTGATATGCAAGAAAACCACACATATTTAAAGTGTACAATTTGGTAAATGTTGAGAAATGAATATAACCATGAAACCATCACTGAAAATAAGGTAGTGAACATACTGTTTATCCCTGAGAAGCTTTCTTACATCTTTTTGTATTCTTTCCCTTCTGCCCCTGCTATACACTCAGCCACTGGTTTGCTTTCTGTCATTATAGATTATTTTGCATTTGCCAGTTTTATATAAATAGAATTATATAATATATATTCTTTTAATCTGGTTTCTTTCAGCATTATTATTTAGAAATTTATCCATGTTGTGTAGTGTGTATCAATATCCATTTCTTTTTATTACTGAGTTGTATTCCTTTGTATGGATGCATCATGGTTTGTTTATCCATTTACCTGTTGGTAGTCATTTGGACTTTTTATATTTTTCAGTTTTTGGCTATATACAGATAATGATGCTGTGAACATTTGTGTATAAGTACTGCATGGACATATTTTTTCTTGTTTCTTGGGTAAATGCCCTGGAATGGACTGGTTGGATCATATATACTACATAGGTGTTGATACTGTTTGTTCCATTTCTTTCTGATGGCTTTTACTGTGGCTTCAGTTGATTAATTTGTGCACATTCATGGGCTGATCAGTCCTGTGCTTAAGAGAGGGTCCTTTGCAGATCTCTCATGAACTCTATGAACTTTGTCTTCCCAGACCTTGTCTGTTCTCACTAGAAGTTCTTACAAGGCAAAGCTTGTAAAGTTGCAAAGGTGTGCTTGTTTCCTGTCCTTTAGAGATCATTGTACTTGGTTACCTGTTATCCAGTGCCTTAAAACCATATGTTGCCCCCCATCACTGCCACCATTTAGGCAGAAGAGGGTACATTTTGGATGGCAACAAAAGTTTAGAATTTTATTATTTTTCTTGAATTACTACACTTTACATTTTATATTAATACATACATATTCCATTATGTTAATATGCTATTTTCCATTCATTCCTTTGTTCTAGATTTTAATTTTCTTACTAGCATTAAACATGCACTTTTTTCCTATTTAGGATTATTTATCATAGAACTATATCTCATACAATGTTCACTGGGTGATCGATACACTAAAACCCAGACATCATTGCTGTCCAAATTTATCTGTGTAACCAAAAATACTTGTATCCCTAAATCTATTGCAAAGTTATTTTTAACAACTTTCAACAAAAATATATATATACTTTTTAAATAAATTTTTACCCAAGTAGTTACCTTTACTGATTGATAACCTTTATTTCTTCGTGTGCATTTGAGTTATTATCTAGTGCCCTTTCATACTAGCCTGGGGGGTTTCTTTCAGTCTTTGTTATAGGACAGGTCTGGTAGCAGTAACTAGTCTCAGTTTTAGTTTAAATGTAACTTCATGTTAATTTCTTTTTGTGCTAAAATTGTATGTTTCATAAAATATTTTAGTGATAACAACAAAAAGAAGAAAATAAAGAGCTATTCCTAAAGTAGGTTAGTAGGTTAAAGGGTATAAGCTAATTTTTATGTTGCACCACATAAATTTTTAAAATTTCCTATAATCTAGTTTATGCTTGCCTGCCTCCCTCCCTCCCTCCCTCCCTTCATTCTTTCTTTCCTTCCTATCTTTTCTTTCTTTCTTTCTTGCTTTCTTTCTTTCTTTCTTTCTTTCTTTCTTTCTCCCTTTTTTTTTTTGTTTTTTGAGACAGGGTCTTTTTCTGTTTCCTGGGCTAGAGTATAGTAATACCATCATTGCTCGCTGTAACTTAAACTCCTGGACTGAAGCCTCCTGAGTGGCTAGGATTAGGAAAGCACCACCATGACTGGCTGATTTCTCTATTTTTTGTAGAGCCCAGGGTCTTGCTGTGTTTCTCAGGCTTGTCTTAACTACTCCTGACCTCAAGCAGCTCTGCCTCCATGCCCGGTCATAATCCAGTTTTCTTTTGCCACTATTCTCATATTAACAGGACCTAAAAATGGTCTTGATTTGCATATAGTATTGCTAGTAAAGATATCCATTTTTTTAATGTAATGAATTACCACATTTTATTCGACTTTGTGTAAACATTCATCATCTTTGATTAAAGTAGAATAATTTATTGGCTGCATAGTTTCATGTTTCATGTGTGGCTTTTATGAGTTTCATTATTTGTTTACTTTCCTATATTTGGATATTTTATTTTAAAAATACATTTCACTTTATAGAAGTTTTTTTATGTTTGTATTCTTGAACATTGGTCTTGCCACTGATGTTACCAGTTTATATAGTAAATTTGTTATTTTTCCATAGCTGAGCTTAAATCTTTCTTCAATATTTCTTTTTTTTCTTTCTTTTTTTTTTTTTGAGAGAAGAAAACTTTAATAGAAACAATATAATGGTAATTTTCATCATTCACAACTTTCCCCTGTGCCCAGCCATTTACAAGCCCTTGCAACAATTTTAGGGGACATTGCACAAAGGTTGGGATGCCAGGGTGGGTAGTATGGTGCAAAAATAGGGGGAAATAGTACTGGCATGATTCCAGGCGGCAGATATAGCTCAAATGTGGAATATTTTTTAAAAATCTAGAAAAGAACAAAATTCAATATTTCTTTATCCTATTCCCCATTTATTTATTTGTTTAATGCTTCAGTCTAGGATATAAATGGAAGTTTATTACAGTGCCATGAAACAAATAATATTTTTTTAGACATAAACTCTCTTGGTATAGTTATAACTGGTGTCCCATCTCCTTTTAGTTCATCTCAAACTATTCTTCTAAAACTGCTTGTTGAAAGCTTGCTTTCTTTTTTTCAACCAGCTTCTTCTTTGACTCAGTCACAAAAATATTTAAGAGCCTACTGAAGTTCAAAAATGTCCTAGTCATAAAACACATAGTGCCTAGTGTTGTTTAGTAGAAAAGTTTAATAATCTCTGAAGATTGGCTTTAATATAGACATTGCTGCGTGTTCCATGAGGTGTGAAAGATGTCTGGAATCCCCCTGAGGTTTAATGTCTTCGTTAACATATACATAAGCACACATGCAAAGTTGTCTGTGGACATAGGTTTGAAGTGTAACACATTTGCTGATGGCACTCTGTCTAGGTGCCAGACACTGTTAAGTGTCTTCTGTTTTGTGTTGCTATAACAGAATACTGGGAGCTAGGTAATATACAGGGTATGCATAAATCACATGTGAAATTTATGGATTCCCTGTATAAAGAAAAGAGATTTAGCTCAGGAATTCTGCAGGCTGAGAAGTTAAAGGGGTGTGGTGTCATCATCAGCTGGTGACAGCATTCATGGTGTGACACAGAATGATGGAAAGTCAAAGGGAAAGTAGCCACATGCAAAGAGGAAAACCCTCAGGGGAGTCTCAGCACTTGAGTTAACTAATGCAACATTATCAGACAGCAGACTCACTATGTAAAGGGTTCCAAGCCATTGATGAGCGACCCACCCTTCTGAACCAGTCAGCTTCCCCTAGGCCACATTTCAACATGAGGATTTGTGGAGACAAATCCTGGCATAAGTACTTGACAAATATCTCTAGGTTTAGTTCTAATAGTGTGACTAAAAGGACTTACTATTTCCCGTACAGACTAAGACAATAGAGACACAAATAGTTCGATAAACTTGCCCAAGATAATGAGATTAGTAAGTGGCAGCTAGTTAAGTTTGGATGAAAAAAATGTATTATCTGAGACTGTTCCCTGTTTTCAGTCTGTACTGCCGTGTAGATAAAGAAGAGAAGCATGAATAGCTAGAGACCTATGTATTTATTGAAGCTAAAAACTAGTCATAAAAGTTCACAGTGGTCTCAGAGTACAGGTTTCATGATCATAAGCAGATAGGATTCTGCCTAATGTACTTAACCTTTAAGTGTGAAAAAAATGGTGTTTACATTATAAACCTTGAATGATACACTGTGCAATTGTCCTCATATCAGCTAGGTTTTCTTTTGAAATCTAAGACACTATTTCATAGGAAATTAAACATGGTTAGGATTATAATTTTACCATTTTAATATAAATTTACAGTTGTACATAATAGAAGCTTACTGATCTATGTAATGGTCAGGCATTTCTAACTCTACTTTCTAATCACGACATTAATTTATATTGACTGTTTCATGTTTTGGCCAGATGGGCATTAAGTCCTCATCTTTTTGGCTCCTGTTCTGTTGTTCTAGGACAGAACTTGGTAAAATCTGAGTAATTAATTTATTTGTTTGAGTTGACTTTAAATACTTGACATAGCTCTTGAACTTGCTTTAATAAAAGGAGCAGCTAATTTTCCTTATGATTTTTATATGCCAAGTTTATTCATTGAAACTAAAGTCTATTTTTATTTAACCTTTCTTCTTTGGTTTAAAATCTAGTGTTTTGGTTTTAAGAAAATAATACATACTATGGTAGCAATACTTTATTTTTTAATTTCAGATTAATATAAGGGTACATACAATTAAGTGACATTGTTTACATTTGTCCAATGATTAGGGACGATCAACATTTTTTCATGTTTGTTGGCCATTTGTCTGTCTTCTTGGGGAATATTCTGTTCGTGTCCCTTACCCAGTGATCTATGGGATTGTTTGCTCTTTTCTTGTTGATGAGTTTGAGTTCTCTGTAGATTCTAGTTATTAGGCCTTTGTCAGATTTGTAACATGTAAATATCTTCTCTCAGTCTGAGGGTTGTCTATTTGCTTTAGTTTTTGCCCCCTTATCTGTGTAGAAGCCTTTTAGCTTGATCAGGTCCCAGTTACTCATTTGTGTTGTTACTGCAATTGCCAGTAGAGTCTTCTTCAATGTCATGAAAATTTTCCCCCCATTTCTTCGGGAGTTTTTTATTTTGTGTCTTAGGTTTAAATCTTTTGTCCAATGTGAGTCAATTTTTGTAAGTGGTGAGAGGTATGGGTCCAGTCTCAGTCTTTTAATGTGGCTAACCAGTTTTTCCAGCACCATTTATTAAATAGGGATTCTTTTCTTCAGTGTATGCTTTTGTTTGGTTTGTCGAAGATCAGATGCAGCTGGTTTCATCTTTAGGTTCTCTATTCTGTTCCATAGGTCTGTCTCTATTTTTGTGCCAGTACCGAACTGTTTTGATTACTATACACTTGTAATATAACCTGAAGTCTGGTAACATGATGCCTCCAGATTTCTTTTTATTTCTTAGAATTATGTTGGTCATCTGGGTTTTTTTCTGGTTCCATATGAAATAAAGAACTATTTTTTTCAAGTTCTTCAAAGTATGATGTTGGTGATTTAATGGACATTACATTAAATCTGTTGATCACTTGGGTAATATAGACATTTTAACAATGTTTATTCTTCCCAGCCATGCACATGGTATGTTTTTACATTTGTTAATGCCTCCTGTTATTTCTTTTCTCAGCATTTGATTGTTCTTTCTGTAGAGATCCTTCGCATCCTTTTTAAGGTATATTACAAGGTATTTCATTTTCTTGGAAGCTACTATTAAGGGAATTGTGATGATTTGATAGCTTGACTGTTGTTGATGTATATGAAGACTACTGATTTATGGGCATTGATTTTATATCCCAAGACATTATTGTAATTCTTGATCACATCTAAGAGTCTCATGGTTGAGTCCCTGGGGTTTTCTAAGCATAAGATCGTATCAACAAAAAGAAAAATTTGACTTTCTATGTCCTCATCTGGATACCTTTGGTCTCCTTCTCTTGCCTGATTGCATTGGCTAGGACTTCCAGTGCTATGCTGCGTAGTAGTAGTGGTGATGGTGGACTTCCTTGTCTGGTCTAAGTGGAAATGCTTTCAGTTTTACTCCATTCAGGGCGATGTTGGCTGTAGGTTTGTTGTAAATGGCTTCTATTAATTTAAGAAATGTCCCTAGAAATATGCCTATTTCTTAAGTGTTATCAGAAAAGAATGTTGAATTTTGTCAAATGCTTTTTCTGCATCTATCAAGAGGATCATATGGGCTTTGATTTTGCTTTTATTTATATGGTGAATTATGTTTATTGATTTGCATATGTTGAACTAGCCTTGCATCCCTGGGATAAAGCCCACTTGATCAAATTTTTTAATATGTAGCTGTATTCCATTTGCTAGGATTTTGTTGAGTTTTTTTGCGCTAGTATTCATTAATGATACTGTTCTGTAGTTCTCCTTTTGGAGCGGGGGTTAATTTTGTTTCCTTGCTGATTATTTATTTATTTATTTATTTATTTTTGTTGTTGTTGTTGAGACAGAATCCCACCCTATGCCCCTGAGCAGAGTACAGTGGCGTCGTAGTACTGCAACCTCAGATTTGGGCTGTGGGCATCCCGCTGCCGCAGCCTCCAGAAGCCGCTGGGGATTACAGGGGCTTGCTGCAGCGTCCAGCTGGGTTTTTCCATTTTTTCAGGAGTTGGGGTCTCACTCACTCAGGCGAGTCTCAAACTCCTGAGCTCAAGCAGTTCTCCCTTCTCAGCCTCTCACAGTGCTGGGATTACAGGCGTGAGCCACCACGCCCAGCTATAGCTCTCCTTTTTAGTTGGGTCCTCTCCTGGTTTTGGTATCAGGGTGATGTTTGCTTCATAGGAGGAGATGGGAAGGGTTCCTTCCTTCTATATGTTTTAGAGTAGGTTCTACATTAGGTGCAAGCTCTTCTTTGAAGGTTTCATAGAATTCTAGTGTGAAAACTGTCTGGTCTAAGACTTTTTTGTTGGAAGCTTTTTTATTGTTGTAATTTCAGTCCCTGATATTAATCTGTTCAAGAGTTCTAATTCTTCGTGATTAAGTTTGGGGAGGTATTATGATTCCAGATACTGGCTCATTTCCTCCCCATTGTCTAATTTCTGGGTGTGGCGTTTTTTTTGTAGTGATCAGTGATTGTCTTTTGTATCTCTGATCTCTGTGCTGTCTGTTGCTATTTCTCCTTTTTCATTTCTGATTTGAGGTTATTAGAGATCTTAGTTTTCTGTTTCCATGAACCAACTTTTTGTTTTGCTAATCTTCTGAATGATTCTTTTGTTCTCAGTTTTATTTACTTCTGATCTAATTTTGGTTATTTCCTTTTTTTCTCCTAGGTTTGGGATTGGTTGCTCTTCCTTTTCCAGTTGTTTGAGATAGTTCATTAGGTTGTTGATTTGTGTTGTCTCTGCTTTTAATGAGATAAATTTCTCTCTTAAGACTGCCTTTGCAGTATGTCACAGATTTTGATAGCTTGTGGCTTCATTTTCATTTTGTTTGAGAAATCTAATGATTTCCTTCTTTATCTATTCCTTGACCTAGCTGCCTTTCACCATAAGGTTGTTTAGTTTCCATGACGTTGTGTGGGGATGAAGGTTTTTGTTGAAGTTGAGTTCTACTGTTACTCTGTTATGGTCTAAAAAGATACAAAGTATAATCTCAATTGTTTTAAATTTGCTGAGATTTTACTTGTGCCCTAAGATATGATCAATATTGGAAAATTATCCATGAGCTGATGAGAAGAACATATACTCCATATTATTGGGGTAGAATGGTCTGTATATGTTTAAGCCGGTTTGTTCTAAAATCACGTTTAAGTTCATCCCTTCTTTGTTCCGTTTCTGCTTGGAGGATCGGTCCAGTTCTCTCAGTGAGGCGTTGAAGTCTCATTCACTATGGTGTTACAGGATTTCATATTGTTCAGCCTGATAAGGGTTTATTTTACATATCTGGGAGCATGTGAGTTGGGTGCATGGATATTTAGGATTGAAATGTCTTCTTGTTGTATTGTTCCCTCGACCAGTATGTAGTGTCCATCTTTTATCTCTCTCTCTCTCTTTTAAAGACACAGTCTTGCTCTGTTGCTCTGGGTAGAGTACCAGGATGTCATGTGATCATCTTGCCTCAGCTGACTGGGTAGCTGGGACTACAGGTGCCTGCCAAATCACCCAGGTAGTTTTTTTATTTTTAGTGGAGACAGGGTCTAGTTCTTGCTCAGGCTAGTCTCAAACTCCTGATTTCAGATAATCCACCCACCTCTATTTCCCAGAGTGCTAGCATTATAGACATGAGCCACCCCCTGGCCCATCTTTGTCTTTCTTTACTTTTGTTGGTTTGAAGCCCCATTTGTGGGTGATAATACTTTAAATCGAAAGATATGTGCTTGGTGATATCATGCAGTATGCGGTTTCCTGAAGAAAACTGAAATAATTTTCTAAAATATTTCTGTTACTCAGCAAACAATTCTCCTCCTCTCTACTTTCTGAGCCTTTCTCAAGAGTAGTGTAACAAATGTCTATAATTATAAATACTGTGTAAAACATGTGAATATGGTAGTACTTGTATATATGAGTGTAATAAAAAAATAAAAGGGAATAGGGAACAGTTTCAAATAATACATTTTCTCATCCAAACTTTACTCACTACCACTTATTAGTGTCATTATCTTGGGCAAGTTTGCTGAACTGTTTGTGCCTCTGTTTTCTCAGTTTGCGGCTGAAAATAATAAGTCCTTTCAGTCACACATTATTAGAATTAAAACTACAGGTCCAGCGCTCATAGCTCAGTGGCTAGGGTGCCGGCCATATATACCAGGGCTGGCAGGCTGGGCATTGTGGCAGGCACCTGTAGTCCCAGCTACCTGGGAGGCTGAGGCAAGAGAATCACTCAAGCCCAAGAGTTTGAGGTTGCTGTAAGCTGTGATGTCATGGCACTCTACCTAGGAGCAACATAGTGAAGACTCTGTCTCAAAAAAAAAGGAATTAAATCTATGAATATTTGTCAAGAACTAACATGTGAATGCAGTTACTATCTCATTTAGACATTAAAGTATGGGTGGTGGTGGTATGAAACAGTGGGTATTTCTTATAAGCAAAGGGTCAGTGCTTTTATATTAATGGCTAGCACCTGGAATAAAGATGTTAGGGTTGGGTTCACTCTCTTAGGCTAGAGCTTATACAGACAAGGCCCCATTTAACTGTAGCTTAGAACAGAAATTTCTGCTCGGGGACCAATTAGTTTTAAGAACTTGATGGCCTTTGCCCTTTGGGATCTGTGGGTATAGGGAAAGCACATTGCTTTTTACTCCTGTTGTCACCCACAGAATTGTGATACATTTCTTCTGTAGTTTGCCGCATGCTCTCCTTCTGATTTTTAGTCACCAGGGCCTTTTTCATCCTCATTCGCAAACAGTGAATTTTATAACTCTTAGGTTAAGAAGTTATCCACTGACCCAGCTTGTTACAGAGAGTCAAAATTGTTGCTGCTTCATTTTATGATCAAGGCTTGCTACCTACCTACCTCCTGCCTACCTCCCCATAACAAGTGGAAACAAATTGCTGAACAGAGGAAATGCAGCCTTCTTGTGGCAGAAGAGATTGAATTTAGGAGAAAACTATATTGTTATTATACTGGTATTTTAACACTATATGCAAAATATCCTATTGGGGTCAGGAGAACTAGATGCTGAAAAATTCTCAGGAAGAGTTGGTGAAGTTCAGCCTTAGGGAGGATTTGGTAGAGTGAATAGATTCTTTGGAGCATAGACTTGGGTATCCACTCTTCTTCCTTCTCAACTGGATAAAGGGAAGAAGGGGTTTGGTTGTCCATATTTGGGGATGGAGGCAGGAGCTGGGAATGGGCAAGTAGTAGAGCTGATGTTACTAGAGGAGATGGATATTATGTTGTTGATTTCCCAAAAAATGTAACTACAGTATATTCTACAGGAAAAAGTATTTTAAAGTATACAAAGGTAAAAAATGCCAGTTTACAAATGAAGTTCATTTGATGTTTGAGATTTTTTTTCCACTATGGTATTGAAGTTTTTATAACAGCAGAGCACATGAATGAAAGAGGCAGATATTGTGTTTCTGTTGTCCATAATTGTTCCTCTACCTTTTACCTGGGTGGTAGCCCTAAGGCCTTGTTAAAATGAGATGCTCTCCTTTCTTCACAGCCACACTGGCTCAGCCTAGTGGCTCAGTTGGGCTTCCTCAGAAGTTAGCACTTGCCTTCATATTAGGCCTCATTCTCCACATAGGATTTCTTGACGTTAACTGGTCAAGTTTGGCCACCCCTTTGCCAGTCCCATTAACTTGTGTTTACAAAATGCTTGTCTACTCATCATATAGTGATTTCTGAATTGAATACTGTAGAAACTAGAGAACAGTTTACAGTCAGACTGGCAAGAGTTTCTGTCACTTAGGAGATGATTAACCTTCAATGAGTTATTTAACATCTTTGATGGTCTGGTTTTCTGGTCTATAAAATGTTGAATTCTTAATTTATGTGAATATTAAATGGTCTCACATAGTACCTATGTACATTAGGCATTCAAATGTTAACATAGTTATTTATTAATTATTGTTGTCACTAAAGCTTATTGAGTAGTCTGAGCTCATTTTGGATCCCCAAATAAGGTGCCTAATGCAGCCTCTAGCTTTTCATTCGTTGCACATCTGCCTCACCTAACTGAGAAGCTGCTAGCTGCTATCTTAGGTCTGATAGATTTTTTTTCCTGTTGAAAACATACTAATAACCTTGGCTTTCATTTTGGATCACCTATTTTCAGGTGTCACTTTAAGTTGATATGTTATGCTAATGCCTAACAAATAATTTGCTTCCTAAGTAGTCCATATGTAATAAGGCAAGGTACTTAACCTGTATACTTGCATATAAAATTTTCTATGCAAAAAACCCTCAACTCAGCTTTGCACCATGGGGGGCATTGTTACAACACATAGAGAAATCTGTTCTTTCACTGATATGAAGGGTAGTGACATACTTCGCTCGAGTAAATCATGAAAGCAAGGAATATGTGGTTGTTGGAGTTATTTAAAATTGGTTTGGACAGTCTGCTGTTTAACACAACACCTTTTGAGTATTTTTGGTCCTAATTACATCTTTCCTCTACCACTTGATAGCCTTCTAAATGGCCTCCTTATTTCTAGTTGTTACCTCTTCTTATCCAGTTCTATATATGGCTTCCAGATTAAGGTTCCTGAAATACACTTCTGATTCTGCCATTCTCCTTATCCTCCACTTTAAAAAGCTTCTCATTTCATAGAGAAAAAGGCAAAATTCCTACTAAAGTTCTGTGATATGGCCTGACCGTCCACATTCTTGTATATACTGTTTAATTTTAGAGTGCTTCTTAGCAGGGAGAAATTAGAAATGTGTAGGGACATTTTTTGTGTGCATGTCACTGGGGACAGTTAGTGGATGGAGGACAAAAATCCTAAATGGAACTGTCCTGCCTATTGGAGATTTGACCTAGCCAGAAAGGCAGGGGTGGTGGACCTATTGAGCACTTCAGCACAAGTTCCCAAATTGGATTTGTGGTTTTCCATACATGCTTCTTGCATTCTTTCCTGTTGACACTTAGTAATCTCTCTCCTGCTTGGATTGCTCTTCCCCCTTATCTGTGGTACAAGGTTATGCACTTTAAATATTCAGGCAGGCAGGACATCTCCATGATGCTTCCTCAGATCTTTGTGTCAGAAGTAATCTGTCCTGCTGAGCTACTATAGTACTTGATCCATATCTTGTTTTATGGTTCCATTTTTTCTTTTGCATTGTAGGCACATGTCTCATCACCATTACTCAACTTTTAACTCCTTTCTAAGTAGGATGCTTGTTTGATTCATTTTTATATTCCCACATGGGGCCTTACAGGTCAGATACACTTGTTTTGTGTTGATGGAGGTCGATTTCTGCCTTGAAGCAATGGCAAGTTTTCAAATTGTTTGTTACTTGAAAATCCTCACTAACAGGGACTGAGTAATTTTGCAGTAGTTTTGGTTTCTCATGTATCTTACATGTTTCATAATCATTTTCATATCACACTGACTAAAGTATGGTAGTAGCTAGTTGTGCAATCTAGCTAGCATGCGTAATAGTGAGAAAATTTCTTGCATAATAGGATCGTATTCTTCATATTCTTTGGTGGAAGCAGGAAGATGGGTGCTTTGGTCAGAATTCTTTCCACAGTTAGAGTAAGGGAGTTTCAGTACCAAAATTGTCTGAGCCTTTTCAAGTACATGGGTCTAGTGTTACAGATACATGTATCATGTGAGGCCGATTTGTTCAAGGCAACAGTATGAATCCCAAGAGAAATAATTTCAGTGTTTTTGTATTTCTGTCTTCTTTGACATCTCAAATTTGGACTTCAAATCACCTGCCTCTTCAAAGAGAGCTTCCTTTGCAGCTTTGCTTCCTTGACATAATGAAAGCTTGTCTTAGTGTTCTCTGTTTAGGGTTTAGCCCAGTAACCGTAATGGCACCATTAGTCTTTCTTACCTCTTTTGCTAGAATTGTTTCAATGCCTTTATATGCAAATTAGATAACAAGAAAAAATCCTTCATTCTAGGACCCTTTTTATTCAGTTAGAGCAACTGGCAATCTAGTTCCTAAAGAATGGGTTTCCTAGTACACCAGGGATTTAATTGCCCAATGTGTCCTATGACTGAAAAGTGAGTTCTTTATTATTTTGGGCAGCAGTTAGAATTCTACTGAGGTATAGAAAACTCGAGTTTTATGACCTCTTTGTTAGGCTGCACTGCAGAGACACTGTAATATTGCCTAGACAGTGAGAAAAATTACTAGGTTTGTTCTGTGAGACATCAAAGAATAAAACTAGGATCAGATATATGGGAACATATGTCTGCTTAATGTGGGAAAAAAATGACTTCCTAAGAAAGGTGTCCAGTGAGAGGGTGAGTTGCTCCACGAGGAGGTTATCATTTCTTTTTATTGAAGATGTTTAGGAATGAGCCAAATAACCTCATGTTAGAAATGTGGAGGGGATTTGACAATATGTAGAAGGCCAGACTTAAAAGACTTGCAAGTTCTTATCCAACCCACAGACTATGTGAATCTGTGGTGTTATGAAAAGAAAGGTGAATTAGTTCACTGCAGAAATAATACTTCATTTCATACAGTGATTACAGTGACTTAGCTGGTTTGTATTGAAGCTCCCCACACTATGCAGTAGTGATTCTCCCTTTTTCATTGTACTAATTGATATAATTGAACTACAGAATTCATCAAGAAAAATGGAAACTCGTTTATTGCCTATGATATTGAATTTCCTTTATAATTGTAACTCATCCCAGTTTTGCCAGGTTTCTGGGATGGAGATAATAACAGCCAGAGAAGCAGTGTTTTGACTCTGTGGAGTCAAGAAAGGAAGAAGAAACTTTTTTGCCCTTTTCTTTTTTTCATTTGGAATAGAAATCCAAATCTGAACCTTATTTCATGGTTTGATTTATAAATCCTACTTTTTATCCAAGGAAAGTCTTTTTGCTAACCTTAGTGCAAATTAGCCAGATGCTTATATATTTGATAGAGCTTTCCCTTATTAATAATTAAAGTAAAAGCAATCATAATGAAATGTCATTCTAGTAATAATGAAAATGTTCGGAAGCATGTTCAGATTTGTAATCTCATAGAAATATAGGAATAATTACCTGTATTATTTACAGTAGACATTTTGTAGAAGAGAAACCCAAGATACTAAAATCAGATAATTATTTATCAGAACCTGGTCCAGATTTCCTCTTTCCATTTACAAGTTCCCACACATTTTTAGCCTGGGCTTATTGTACCATTTATCTAAGTGGTGACCAGTTCTTTTTAAATGTCTTCACAGTCAAGCAGTCATATCCGTGATTCTACTCAAGGTTGCACATCTTTGAGAAAGCAGAAATGGTTTCATGCCATGCTTGACTGGATACCCTGTAACTATTCTTGGTCCAGTACTTTATTTATTTGTCTGATTTCCTTTTGCTTCTTGATTGTCTCTCCCAAGGAAGGGAGATTAATGTAAACACATTGACCTTCTTTGTGGTTGTTGAAGATGATCACAGTTGAGGTCTGATTTTCCAGAGGGAAAGGGGAAGTTAATTTAATAGCATCTTACTCAGAATAGTGGTTTCTGTGATACATGTGCATGAGTTTAAAAAGCAGTCCTGGGGTCCTACATTTCTCACATTGGCCTGCACTATCCTTTGCCAGGGACTCTAGTAAGATAGTGGTCTTCAGGTGAGATGTTTATTTCCTTTGATGCTAAGACATCTTTAAGCAGCCCTAGGAGCTTATTTTTCTATTTAAACCTCATTCTGTCATAGTTACAATACTTTGGGGGCAGAAATGGGTTGTTAGTTTGCTGAAAATAGAATTTAATTGGCTACTGTACAGAGTAATGATTTTTAATTTGGCAAGAGAGTCATGATTCAATCAGCGTATTAGATATTTAAAGTCGTACGGAAGTTAGAGAAAGTAACTAAAGCCTCACTGGGAACACTTTGCTCCTCCGTCTGCAAACCAGGGCCATTGACCTCTGTGTGTGACGATGGGTTGTATACATTCTGATCATCATGAGTAGCTAGTGGAGCTTGGGGGAAGTGTGACAGGAGTATCTGCCCTACCACTGATCCTTCTTACTGGCCTTGTCTGAGTTTTTCAACTGCCATAAGTTTGTTTATGCCAAAGCAATGCTGAAAACTAGAACTGCCCAGCAAGTGCATCAATATCTTCCTCCCTATTTTGATATTAGGAAAGAGAAGTACTGCACTTAGTGTAGTAATGTACATGGCCAGTGCTTTCCTCTTAAGTCCAGCAAAGGTAATGCAGGAGAGCAGGGACTCATGGTAAGATTCTGTTTGTTGGGAATTGGGGAGAGGAATCAAGTCTGAAATATTTCCATTAAAGGGTAGTTATCACATGCCGTCTTCCAGTATGGCACCCCTTTTAATTTGGATATGTAGAGCTACAGGTTACTGTTACCAGCAGACATTGAACCAGGTGTAAAGTGAAGCCTCAAAGCTGTTACCTACACACAATATTCCTTATTCTGTTTACTTTAGCATTTTTTAGATTTTTCAAAGCCTTATTAGATGTGAACAACTTGAGCCCATGGGCAACAGGTTTTCTTTCCTTGGTGATTGACAAGATACTGGTCAGCAGACAGTTGAGTAGCAGAATGTTGTGATTCTTATTTTACCCTGATGAATATTGTGTTAATAGACCAACAGCAGCTTTCTGCTACTATGATGGATTTCCTTTCATTTTTAGCTTTTACATGCTTGTACCTGTGGTAGAGAGGCTGGCGACTCTTAACACATTGGTGATAAAGGTTACTAGGCTAATGGGATGGTTGTAGGCCAGGCATGCTTGCTCATTTTTGGTACCCTTGTAGCAGCTGTACCTGTAGTTTAGTTTGAGTTTTCTTTGCTCATTTGCTGCATGAGACATTTCATGAGAAAAAAGAAAATTTTCCTCTTTAATTATCAAGTATTTATTGAGCACATACTGTATGTACTTAGATCTTTTTATATGCTTTATAAAATATCCACTAGTTTGGTCATGTCTTTAGTCGTGTTATAATTTGGACTTGGATAATTAATGTTCACTAAGGTGAAGACCTGTAATGGTTATTTTACATTGACATTTTTATTGTGTTGCTAGCAAGCATGTTAAATGGAAACCTCTGGGTTCCTAGATCTTCATGGATCAATGCCAACACACCTAGATGAATATTTTAAGTTATAAAGAAAAAGTGAACAGAAGTTGCTATTGTTGAGTTTCTGCACATGGGCTATATTAAGTGATTTAAGCTTCGGAGTATTATTTCACAACTTTTCCTCCCCCTTCTGTTGAAACCTTCAACTCCTGTCTCGTTTATTGCACAGGCCTGTCAGCTCCCTGTTTCTTTCTTTTCTTTTCCTTTCTTTTTTTTTTCCAGCTCCCTGATTCAGGTGTCATTCTCTGCAATCTATTGTCCCACTCTGTTGCTCATTTAGTCTTTGTAAAATTGAAACCACGTCTCCTTCCCCAAATTTTGTTATTATGTTCAGCAGGTCAGTATCTCTGTTGAGCAGACAAAAGCTAGGGACTTCCAGATTTGCCTGCTGGCTCCTAGTCTAGCATTACCTCTAGATGTTCCCTTTTGAACTCTCCATGTGTTCTCCCTCCCTCTGGAAAACTCTAACTCATCCTTTAAGTTTGAAGTTTGGGAGAAGTACCTCCCCCTTCTTCTATTTGTGAAATCCTTATTTCTTAAAAGAATGAACAACTTATTTTCATAGTTTTTTAAAAGTATAATTTCAAGATAATGGACAGTCCTTCAATCTGGAATAATTTACAATAAATTCATCCACACCCAGACTCATTTCTTTGTTCTCCCTTTTTTTGTTATATGAGAATAGGGGAAAACTTCACGGCAGTTGTCCCTAGTTCATCACAGACCTGTATCTTTGAACCTCTTGAGTAGGTAGTGAAGGTTGCAGCGAGGTTAGAGTTGTGAGGATGTGAACTAAGCAGGTTCTATTTAGTGAAATGTATTGGAAAAGAATGTTTTTAGAGAAAGTCATGAGCAATATGAAAGCAGAATGGCCTAAAGAATCCTGGTAACCAGGAAGAGAGGGAGTGACTTAAAGGAATACATTTTGATTAACCAGTGGAAGGAAGGGAAGTCAAAGTAGAAATTAATTGGAGGATGAATAGCATAAAGAAACAAGGGCAAGACATGAAACCCTCCTTCAAGCTTCTTTAATGACTGCTACAGTTTTGTGAATTGATTCCTGATTATGCAGAGACAAAAGTGATATTGATTCATCTTGAGAATTTAGATGCATGCTAGTCAGAGAAGGAAAGAAAGAAAATTCTTGTACAAGTTTATTAGTGGTAAGATGACATACTTTAAGAAATATTATCCATGATGACCATCGGAAAACTTGAGCCATTTAAGCATTTTGGCCTAAAAGTAATATAACAATTCAGTGTCTTTTTTGGTGACTGTAATTGCTAGATGTTTGATAGTCATGAAATTTAGTTAGCATCTTTTGCTGTTGAATTGATTCTTAATGTTTATTTGCAAAACCTCAGATGTGTATCTGAAGCCTTGAGTGCTTTCCCAATTATCCATTGCATACTCACTAGATATGAAATATCAATTTTACAGGCTAGCAAAATGGTATTTAATGGTGGCTGACAGGATGGTGTTTAAGGACAATATGTATTGGATACTTAAATTTTTCTATTATCTGACGCTTGGCACAGATCATTGAATTTCAGTTGTACTGATATTGCAGGAGATCTGGCTGCCTTAATAACCTTAGCTGTGCTGCCTGTTTATTTAGTTCCAAGACCTTCCTGTGCCTTCTGCTTTCTAAGCATGTACAGAAGAAAATAAAACAATTTTGGCTTCTACCTTCACATCTGCTTGTATTAGGAAAGATGTCTAAAAATAAGAGAAGGAAGTTTTTCAGAGTGCTTCTGAAAGCCTGAGGCCTAGACCCTAGAGCAGACCATTTTTATGTGGTTTGTTGACATTTTTTTTTTCCTTTTTTAAAGATTACTCTTTAATCATTCTTAAAGACCCAGGGTTTACCATATTTCAACTTCAACTTCCAACTTACCCTTTGAGGTTAAATTTGGTAAATCTGGAGCTCTGTAAAGGATGGACTGTTGTTTTATATCCATATCATTTTCTCTTGCACTTCATTTTAAATAGATCACTGTGTATTTTAGGCGTATGTGGTGTCCTCTTAATGGCTTCTTGGATGAAATAGTTCAGTTAGATAAGTAAATGAAATCGTCTGGATTATTGAGCATGACTCACTTAAAATCTCATTAGGAACAATTTCTCTGCCCACCCTTCATTAACCATGTATTCTGTCAGTGTACAGTGCTTAACTTTTCCCAAGAGTTAAAATAAACCATGGAGATCAGGATTTGAGGTAACAGCCCAAGACAAAGACGAAGGCTTTCTTTACTATCTACTTTTTCCTTTGACTTATTTCTGGTTTTCCTTGGAAAACCTTGCTATAGGTTTCTTAGATATTTGCGTTTTATTTTTTTAAAGAAAGAGTGAGCACATGAATTACAACTACAAGGAAGTTTGGAACGATTAAATGGATCTTCTATCATGTACACAGCCCATAGGAGCTGTCTGAATAAGAAGCTTTTTTGTGATTGGTCAATTTGCATATTTGCTTGTATTTTCTTCCCCATCTCTTCTGGGTGAACATCTGGTACACACCTTGAACATCTAATCATTGTCCATCCTTCCATTGAAACACTTTCTACTTACTCCTCTGGCCCCTTACCACTCATAAACTCTTAGAATCAGGAAGGATAATGCCTGCAATCATTGATTATTATATAAAGGTTCTGGGAAAATAGGATAAAAATGAGCAAAATCCTTTGTGTTTTCTTTATCTCTTATATATTCCCCACTCTTGAAGAGTTTGACATTACTGATGCTAAATTAAATAAAGAGATATTTTGAAGTCATTGGAAACGCAAAGAGAAAAAGTGTAGCTTCTTATTAACATAATGTTCCTGGGATACTGCAAATAAAAATGGTAAATCAATTTATGTTTTAGAAGCACTGGGAAAATAGCTGTGTAAAGAAATGATTTTTAAAATTTCTATATAGGGAGAAGAGTCTTTTATAACATGCATAATCATAGTGGTATTTTTTTGTTGGAAATATTTTTTGCTGCAGTGCATTTTAAACTGTGTTACTTGATTTCTGTTTCGATTGATTGACATAATGGACAGCTAAATGTTTGCTGAACGTTATAGAAAATAGAGAAGACAATGTGATGTAATTTATCAAGTATGACCACGTGGCCATTTAGAGACTTACATTATGTTGTTAGAAAATGATCTCAGGAAAAAAACTTCATTGCTAAAACCCACAATTTAGCTGTTTTCAGTGGAGTAGGGTAGATTATCTTGTTGATACCTACCTGATCTGTCTGTTAAAAATCCCTGTGGATAGGATCCAATTATTTTATTTTTAAATTCTGATTTTGCAGGTTAAATAGAAGTTTTAGAGCACCATTTAGAGGTACCTTGAGTAAGGAGTTGGTATGGTCATCAGGCAGTAGCTTTGTCTTAAGACAACTGCAACTCTTCTGGCTATTGATTTCCCCCCTGCACGCCAAGCGGAGTGATTGATTCTGGTGGAGGTGGAGGTGGAGGCACAAGTTCTTACTGCTGCCTCATCAGAGTCTGGGTCTCTCTGGCATTTCTAGTTTTTCAAAGTATGGGACACAGTTGCCTTCTGATTTCAGGGCTACCTGGCTTTCTTGGTAATAATGGGATATTGATTATTCATTTGATTGCTTTGACTAGTGTTGATGTTTTAATGCGTCACAAGTATTTCCTTCCTGTTTACTGCCTGCAGATACAGGGACTTTTGAAATTCGTTTCCTTGTTCCATTTCCTACTCTCTCTGTTCTTCCTTTTCTTCCTCCCTAGTTCACAATTTGTATTAAAAGTTAAATAGTTTAGTTCTAGAAGACATAAGACATTTATATGACTATAGATTTATTATGTTGACTTTAAAAAGGCAAAGACTTTATTTTTAATGTATTTTTAATTGAAGATTCTTATTTTCCTTTTTCATTGATATAATGATTTGTATTTATGTATAGGGCACATGTGATATTTTGTTACAGGTATAGAATGTGTAATGATCAAGTAGCACTATTTAGGGTATCCATCACCTGGAGTACTTAGTATTTCTATGTGTTGGGAACATTTCAAGTACTCTCTTCTAGATATTTTATAGAAGACTTTTTTAAAAACTTTATTCAAATTAATACGAGAGTACAATTTTTAGGTTACATTGTTCTCACTTCCAGGGTAAAGTTCCCTTTGTAGAAGAGCCCCTCACCCAGAGGGCATGTTATACACCCTCACAGTGTGCACATTAGGTGAGATCCTGCCTCCTGTCCTCCCTCCTTCTGTCAAACGCCCCTCCCCCTTCCTTCTACCTCTAAACTGGACCACATTAGTGTTTTATTGTTCTTAGGAACATATAAATTGTTTATATATTGATTTCATATTAGTTTGGAGTACATTGGATATTTATTTTTCCATTCTTGTAATACTTACTAAGAAGAATGTATATCAGCTCCATCCAGGTAAATGTAAAAGAAGTAACATTTTTTGAAAATGAACTGTTAAAGGTTCCTTTTTCATTTTTAACGTTTTCCAAGTCGTGCCAGTGTCTGTGCAGACTGACAAACACTAGGGGAGGGGAAGACAAGAAAAGTTACAGACATCAAAACATTTTCCAAAGCGATGATCTAACTTCTGTTTTCTTTCTGTGACTTGATTTAATGGAGACATTTCCACCTCAAAGGAATATCTCAAGAATGCATATAAGCTCACTATTAGACAAATGGGTGCTGCTTTGATGTTCTTATGCTCTTGGTTGAATGTGAATGTTGTAACATGGCATATTTTTAAGGAACAACAGAGAAATGACCCATTTTATATAACATTTACAAGATGATGGACATTTAGAGCTAGAAAGAACATCATTTTTTTCATAGAGGAGGAAACTGAAGTCCAGAGAGATTAAGTAATTTTATTCAACAAACATTAATTGAGCGTGTACCATGTGTCAGACTCAGTACTAGATACTGGGGGCTACAGAGATGAATAAGTTTGAGTACCCTTTGGAGACAAACACGAAACATGTAGTTCCCAGATGATACAGTTTGTAATTAGCAGATCAGCTAATAGAATGTTTTTGAATCATTCATGATGAATTCTTTCTATATTGATGTGACAGAAATGATCTCAACAGTCTGTCCTTTTTCCTGCCTTTTAATTTACTTGTTTAATAAAGATAATTTTCACTTATTTTTAAAAATAAAACCCATGTCTTCCTTAGATCTACTACTCTTTCTTAAAAGATTAGTATGCACTAGCCATCTACATTTTATCAACTATTCCACTCACTAAAATCTGACTAAAACTATCCCCTGCTGAAGCTATACTTCTTGTGAACAAAAGCAGTCTTCATGTCTTTGAAAGTTATGACTCTTGTTGTCACACCTTCCTTCTTCAAATGCTCTTCTCCCTTGGATTGCTGGTGTGCTGATTCACCTGCCTCTTTTTCTTTTTTGGTTTTCTTTTTCCTTCGGGTTCCAACTGCCCACCTCTTACTCCCCCAACAGGCCACACTTTTGCATCTATCTGTAGCAAGTGATCTTTCATCCTTCTTTATGCTCTTATAGCACCTTGTATATATTTCTCAATCTTATAATCTTTTCGCCTATATATCAAGCTTCTTTTAACTTTTTCTCTCTTGAGAACCAGGGACAACTTCTCTAGTGACAAGCAGATGGATTTTTAAAAATACAGTTTTACCCTAAATGACTTTAGCCAAATATGTGTGAAGGCTTCTTGGCTCCTTCCTCCAAGCTCCCCACCAGTTAGTCCCATTGTCTCCCTCCTCCTTTCTTATCAGTTCTGTGGTCTGGGCCAGTATGTTGCTGCCAAAAAACAGCCTGTGGGGATTCACTGTTAATGGTAGATTTATAGTTCTATCAATTGCCTGTCAGTATATTAATTCAGTTAAGAAGCTTAAACATAACCCTTAGTTACACTCAAATCAATTGCAAAGCCTTTTTAAAAAAGTTTCATAAATTATGCATGCGTAAATGTGAGCCTGTTCCTGTCTGATTAAATCTGAGTTCATAATTAGTGAACTCAGATTTAATCAGATAAATATAAATAATTGAAAATTTTTTACAGCTAAAATAAGGGAGTTCTGCACTTTTCCCTATGGTAGAGAGAATATGCTACATGAGGGTATTGTTTCTGTACCTAATTATAACCTAAACATTACGTTCATCAGCATGCTGGCAGCACCCTGATACCCTATCAGTCTTTAAGGAAATCCACTGTACTGCAATATAAAAGACATATAGGTTGGTTTTCCCTAATACCTAATCATCATCTTGTTAAGTGGCCGTGATAGTTCTTTCGGGCCTGTTAGTTTGCTGTTCATTTGCTGAGCTAGAATATTTTTCTGTTGATTTTTCCATTTCATTTAGGTGGTAACCTTTCATCCTTCGTTGAACACTTATACCTGATAAAAGTTAAATGAAAAAATAATGCAAGGTAAAAAGAAGAGTGTCCTCAAAAGAAATAGTGACCATAGGTTACCGTGAAACTGTTCAGAAAGAAATATATAGAAACTTCATAGTTAATCATCTCCCTACATTGACCACCTCCTTAAGTTTGCCTAATTTTCATAGATATGCATGAATCTACTTATTAGTACAGTAAGCCTCATTCCTTATATTAACCACCTCTGTATGTAACCCAAGGTCAACCACCTCTGTTGATCTTGGGTGGTCAACTTACAGAAGTTCTCCTATATCTGTTTTTTTTTTTTTTTTTCTTACAGCCTTTTATATCTGATTAGTTCTGCTATCAAACCTTATATACCACTAGAAGTATGAGGTGGTGATATATGGTTCTGAATTTTTTGTTTGATTATTTTCTCTTATAACCTTCTGGCCTTGGGTTGTGTTCAAATCTGTAAGATATATTAGATGGACACTCTGTAGCTAGGTGGCGAGCAAGATATTCAGGCTTGTCACTAGCAGTGACCCTGGATAGTTTTGTCAAATTCACCAGTATTTGTTAGGAGCTACCCAGTGCTCTTGTCATCGGGTGGTGAGGCAGAGCTTGGATTCTGGTGAGGAGGTCACCTTATGCACATCTCCCATAGTGAGGGCTAAGGAAGGATTGGGGGTGGGGAGCTTTGTAGGGAATGCTCAGGCTGACTGTGCTTCCTCTGTTCCTTATATATGGGAGTTCTGCTCTTCTCGGGCAAGGAGTTTAGTGCTTAGAAGCAAAATGACAGTTTTTTTCCTGCTCTAAGCTGTTGGAGAGGTATTCAGATTGTTAGATGGTCTGTGATAGCATCCACATGGCATATGGAGATGGGATCTCACTATGTTGCTCAGGCTTGTCTCTGACTTCTATCCTTAAGCAATCCTCCTGCCTTGCCCTCCAAAAGTGCTGGGATTACCTTTCTGCCAGTGGCATGGCTAAGAGTCTCAATTTCTCTGATCCTCTTTTTCTTCATCTGTAAAAATATAGATAATATTTGAGGACTCCAGCTGGGTGCGGTGGCTCACACCTGTAATCTTTGCACTCTGGATGGCCGAGGTGGGTAGATTGCTTGAGCTCAGGAGTTCGAGGCCAGCTTGAACAAGACCGAGACCTTGTCTCTACTAAAAATAGAAAAAACTAGTTGGGCATGGTGGCACACACCTGTAGTCTCAGCTGCTTGGGAGGCTGAGGCAAGAGGATTACTCAAGCCCAAGAGTTTGTGTTTGCTGTGAGCTGTGATGACGCCATGGTACTCTATCCAGGGTGACACAGTGAGACTCTGTCTGGAAAAAAAAAAGTATTTGAGAACTCTGTGCATTTGTTTTGAGGATTAAGTAAGCATGGTGGTATCATAAATGTCGGTAGTAAGATGCTTTTTTATAAAACTTCAGATAACTTCTAATCACCCATGAGATGTAAGATGAATACACCCTGAGTTGGGTCAGGTGTGACTTGAGAGAAGAGCTTATATTTGATTTAGATAATTTACAAAAGGCTTCCTGGAGGCAGTGGGTAGCATTTAAGCATGACTTGCAGACCTTTTGGCCTTTTAGTAAACAAAATCTTTCACACTGATACTGTAGTCACATCTAGGCAGAACAAAATAGCATAAAAGAGGACTAGAAGATTCATTCATAGAGAAGGTTCAGCCAGCAAACAGTTTGGAATACAGTTGCTGAGAGCAGAACTGGGCTAGCATGCTTGATTATGTCCATAAATAGTGACTAAATAATCTCTTTTTGCAGTCAACCCAAGACTGGGATTCATATCTGAAAAGTCTCATATTAACATGGAAATTGAATTTGATAGCATGCCTGATGCTTTTTCCAGATTAAAGGAAATCAGTGGAATATTATCTTGAATGCATTTTACCTTTTTTTTGTTGTGGTTAAATACATACACAATTTAATATCATAACCATTTTTAAGTACAGTTAGAAGCATTTTGTACATTCACATTATTTGTGAAACATATCTACAGAACTTTTTCATTTTGTAGAACTGAGACTTTATCTCCATTAAACAACAATTTCCCTCCCCCTCTTCAGCCCTGAGTACCCAGCTCCACTTTTTTTTTTTTTTAATGCCGTCTTAGGAGAAGTTTTTAGAGTTTAGTCACATTGCATAATAAATTATGTGATAGCAAATATGGAATTTTTTTCATCTTGCTATAGTAGATGTTGGTATTTTGACCCTCCTGTGAGTTTTGCCATCTCTGTTAACCCTTACTTTATTTACATTCTGCTTTAGGCAATATAGCAATCATCTGGCACATTTAAGTTAACTTTTAGTTTTCTATCTTTCCCATGACTGTCATATATGAAGTAATGAATGTAGCCTCCCTGTGGTTGGGCTTTAAAACCACAAAACAATTCTGCTGTCCATAGTGTTCAGCAGCATATCAGCTAGAAAAAATTTTAGGTTATATTGTTCTCTTATCATGTAATTTTTATATCTTGTAGACTCCATGGATTAGACACATACTGGCTTAAAAATCTCTGCTATACATTGATATACATTATGGTATGAGTTGTTAAACCTTTTGAGCATTTTTTAGTCATATATTTTAACTGTGGAAGCTCTTTATGTACATTTGTTCTATTTGTATTGGGTCTTTTGTGCATACTTGGACAGTGTAAGTGGCCATGGTATGTGGGGGCAGGTGGTGTGGAATAGGTAATAAGGAATTTTCTCCATGGAGTGTTTGTTATCAGCAGACATGGACTGCTACTTATCTGATGGTCAATTTTCTTTGTCTAGTCATCCTTTCGGCTACAGTGTCAGGATACAGTCAGGAGACAGAAACCACACTAGGTATTTTAACAGAGAGAAGATAATATAAGAATTTATTAACCAGATAAGGGAATACTAACCAGGTGAAAAAAGAACCCCAGCACGGAGGTAATCACTACAAGATATAACTTCTCCTACGATTGGGGGAATAAAGACAAGAGAACATGTGAAAACTTCGAAATTTGGGAGTAGAACCTTAAAACTGGGATACAGACCTTTGTTCAGCTGATGCTTGGAAGACTGGGGCTGGGACTAGAACTCTGATTCTGAGTGAGACCCATACCTCCCCAGAGCAATGCCACTGATTGGTTCTGGTGTGTTTGGGGAAGTGTGATAAACCTGTTTCTGAGAGTGTTGAGAAAACTGCAAGCTGAAACTGCTGCTACTGGAACAAAGCGCCATTGTGGAGAGGATCAAGTGGAGTATACTTCTTCCTGTTCAGTCTTCTTCTAACTCCTTCCATTGGCAGAGCTCACAGGGAACCAGCCGGAAAAGCAAAAGCGTGGTTTGCAGATTCCCTCCTGTAGCACCACAAAGCAAAATTTTAAAAAGATCAGTTTCTAAACTGAATGACCATAGCTTCCTAACTGGCACCACTACTGGGTCCACCTTTTTTTTTTTTTTGAGGTTTTTGGCCGGGGCTGGGTTTGAACCCGCCACCTCCCAGCATATGGGCCTGGTGCCCTACCCTTTTGAGCCACAGGTGCCGCCCACCTTTTTAAAGCTTGATGAGCTTCCCAGGAGTTGGTGGCTTTAAATCAGTGTGCACTGCATGTTGAAATCAATTGACCTTTCAGGTCTGTAGGGGATTGTGGGTAGAACCAGGTGTGAGTGAAAAGCAACTGGGTGATAAGCTAGCTCTTGCTACCATCACAGTCATGGAGAGATGATAGAAACTAGAATGGGTTAAAGATGATAGAAACTAGAATGGGCTAAAGGTCAGAAGACCTTTGTTTGGTCTTTCACTCTTGATATTGGGCATGTTATTTCTCCGGGCATCGAGCTTCTCAGTTCTCTGTGATGTAAATCTAGTAATTCCATCTTAATTTGTTAATGAGAGGATTAGAATTAATACATCTAATCTGCCAAGCATAAAGCAGGCACTTGGAGAGTTAATGGTATTTATTTTGCTTTTTAATGAAGTATAGAAATTTAGAGAAGAGTCCACACTTCCCTTTGTGCTAAGGGAATTAAGTTGGGAGGCTAGCAATAGGAAAGTCAGGGAGAGTATGGTTGTCACAATGCAGTGGTGATAGGATTGACATAAAAACGTTGTTAAATAGGCACCATTTCAGTTCCTTTTATGGCTAGAAGAACAAGCGAATTCAGGGTGACGTTACATAAAGCAAGAGATAAAACTGTACTCTCACAGATCAAGGTCCCAATCTCAGGTCCTGTGTCATTCCTCACACAGTCAAAATAGCTGTGCATGACAACCATGGTTGCAGAGTGAGAAGCTTTCTATTCTCCCTTCCTGGCCTCTACCCTCACCTGACCATTCTTTGCACGTTTGTTACTTGCCTGCTTGTTCACTAGGTTCAAACAGTGGGGAGAAAAGAATCCCAACAAATGCCTTAGTATGTTTATTTCAGATTGGGCAAAGGGATAGCTTTGTTCCCAGCCAACATATACACTGGCTTCAGGCTTGTTAAGATCCGTTTATGCAGCAGGGTATGTGTATGGTTATGTGTATATAATGAAGTTGCCAGATCAGCTGAAGGCTGAATCCAACTGTCTGTGCTGTTCACAGTTCTTTTAAGTTCATTTGCCCATATTTCTCCATGGTAGTAGTGGGTGATAAATGTTGGAGCTTTCTGATTGATGTCAAGGACACTATATGGTAAAAGAAAGTCATCTTTATTCTGTATGGTTAGACTAATACCTGTCCTGAAAAGGCACAGGCCTCATTTTACTAACTATTTATACATAGGCTGAGAGTACTTTGAATTTGGTGGATAAGATATATGGCACTAGACCTGGCAGCCTGATTTAGACCTTGGAGGGATGCAACTGGCAAAGTAGAAACCCAGTATCTAAAGGCGGACCTTTCTACTGTGTACTTACATAATTCAGTCTTGTTTTTTAAACTGCACAGTAATTTATTGCACAAATTTGACTGGAAATCTGGCTCAATTGAAGATTCTACTGGCACCAGTTAAATAGTGGTGTCATATACAGCATCATTTTCCCTTCTGTGTTCTTTCAGGAAGAAACTTTAATAATAAAGTTTAATAATTTAATAATAATTAAACTTTCTTCTTGAAACATAATAATTATTATGTTTTAATATGGTGAAGAAAGGAAAACATTCACAAAGAAGCATTTCTCTAACAAAATGATACTATCCTCTGAATGGTCTAACCCATTCCTGTTGTCTGTTACAGAGAAAATTGGTTTCCTATTGTCAGAGATTTCTCCTTTCCCCTTTTTTAGAACTGTGGGCGGGCTGGTGGCAAATCACTATGCTGGATGGGGTTCATCTGGCTTAGAGCCTGTGCTTTAAGTAACAGGGTTGTCTCTATGGAGGGCTTTGGCTCTCCATTTTTATCCTGTGTATGAACAGTAAGAAATGTGGGAGAAGATTTCTCCATTACTAGAAAACATGATTTGGGGCCAACTGGTTAATTATGAGCTTCCAGTGGAAAGGAAGAGTATTGCCAGAAGGGCAGAGCCAGTTGTGCTATACTGGTCCTTGTTGCTGCCCTTTACCACACTGGTATCCATTACCTTCAAAACCTCCAGGCCTGCTTTTGTCTTTGAATAGTTCTTTCTCTTCACTCCCTTTTTCCTACTGCTTTAAAATTCTAGTTTCTTATTCGTGGATTTTTTTTTTTTAATGTCCATTGCAATGAAGGAATTTCCCCTTTTAACATTGATACACGTTTCCAATTGCTTGTCAGATCTATTAGCTAGGTGGAAAGAGGCTCTTCTGCAGAGACACTAGTTATATTTTATTTCTTTTCAGCTCTATTTGCTCATTTAAACAGCATATAAATTGTACTCTTAATTTAGCAAAACTTCACACCTATTAGTATTGCTACAGATTTGTCTTTCCGGAAAACAGGGCTCTACTATCTGTCACTACCCTTTCCTTCTTTTCTTCCATTTTAACCCCCACTACAACATCAATTGCCCAGGCTCAAATTCATGAGTGTGGTTAGGAAATTATCCCTTTTTATATTATAGCTTACTTAATATCATGTTTACTTCAGTGTTGAACTGTCATACTTGAGATATTTTTAGTATATAGTTCATCTTTACTTGAACTCAGAAGATATTATATGTGTTCTGTTAGGATTTCTGCTAAATACTTGCTAATGATAGATTGAGGGTGTGTTTTTGCAAAGACTGTAAGAAAATTCATTAAAATTTCGTAATAGAACAGAAAATTGCTTTAAAGTCTTAGTCTTAGCCATATAAAAAGAGACCTTGCTGATTATTTGGCTTATGTAAGCGTGAATTTTCTCTAACATTACACACAGTCTGCTTGGAGTATTGCTTCTTGGGGGGTGAGGGGGGACAGAGACTCACTATGTGGCCCTGGGTAGAGTGTCGTGACATCATCATAGCTAACAGCAACCTCAAATTCTTGGGGTCAAGCAATCCTCTTGCCTCAGCCTCCCGAGTAGTTGGGACTACAGATGCCTGCCATGACACCTGGCTAGTTCTTTCTTTTCTTTGGTGAAGTCAGGGTCTCACTCTTGCTCAGGCTGGTCAGCCTCCCAGAGTGCTAGGATTACAATGTGAGCCACCACACCCAGTCAAGATTTCTAGTCTTTATAATCTTTATTCATTAATGGATTTGTTTGTGTATAGCATAGAATCATATTTAGTAATAGTAACCACAAGATTGAGGAATAGTTTGCATCTAACCTGTGCAATGTAACTGACCCTCATTCAGTGAATTTGCTTACAACAGTAGAAAGCTGCAGTGATATTGTCCCCCTTTTTTAATTCACTAGATTATTAACTAGTTTTTTTATTGCCACAATTACAAGAGGTGAGTTTGAGTGGTTAAAAATCTTTGTGATAGACTTTTTTGTATTCCCCATTTATTCTCTTCAGTATGTTAGCATTTACTAGGAATGTGGCACTGTTTTGGGTACTGACTGGTACCATGAATATCTTTTTTCCTCTCACATAGATCTTCCCTCCTGTAGTCTGGGAGAGAAGATAAGACCTGTATGAAGTAATTAAATTATAGTAATACAAGGCAGAAAGTGATTAGTGTTGTAACTTTGTCTTATCTCTTTTTCTGTCTCTTGACATTTTAGCTCTTGTTAACATCCATATTAGATGTTGGGAAACTTAACTCAGCTAAGTAGCTTTGCTTCTTGGTAACAGTAAGAGTGCAGAATTGGTTTTCTCATGGAGTTATTTGGTGAAGTGTTCCTTTAGTGTGAACTTAAGAGTTGCCTTAATTTGACCTACTGTATTTAACCCTTTGTCCTAATACAGTAGAACCTCCATAGTTGACCACCTCCCTGTGTTGACCACCTCTTTAACTTGACTTAATTTTCCTAGACTGGGCATGCATTACCGTACCTGTGGTACGCACATATCAGTATATGCACACACATTATCAGTACAGTAGACCCTACGTTGACCACCTCTGTATGTTGACCAGTTTGTTACAGTCTCTTGAGTGGTCAACTTACTGTATTTTTAAGTTTTATAATTTTTTATAAAATGTTTAGATAATTTGGCTTGGCTTTCACTACAAAGTCATATATAAGGCCAAATAAGTCTTATATTGCTGTTTCTTTTTTTTTTTTTTTTTTTGTAGAGACAGAGTCTCACATTATCGCCCTCGGTAGAGTGCCGTGGTGTCACACAGCTCACAGCAACCTCCAACTCCTGGGCTTCAGTCTCCCGAGGAGCTGGGACTACAGGTGTCCACCACAATGCCCAGCTATTTTTTTGGTGCAGTTTGCTGGGGCTGGGTTTGAACCCGCCACCCTCGGTATATGGAGCTGGAGTCCTACTCGCTGAGCCATAGGCACCGCCCTACATTGCTGATTCTTAAGAGGAAACTGAGGCAGGTAAACCAGGAGGAAGCCTGCTTGTGCCAGAATTAACTGTCTAGAAGCCCATGTTTCTATGTAGATCAACAACAAGCTTCTCACTACTCTTCATCATTTGCTCCAACGAAGTATTTGCAGGATGTTTGATTTCAAGGTCCAAGACAACCCTTAAAACTACTGAACCTGGCATGGCCAGGCTTTGTTCTCTTCAAGGATCTGATGATTTCTTTATCTCATTATCTCAGGCTTCCTGGCTGAAGCCTCACTGTTCCTCTAGGAAAGATGTCTCAGACTTCATTCCCTCTTGAAGCAGATTTTTATTTCTAGAGAATTTCATGGGAAAACTTCTGTGCCCATTTACGTATTGGAAGCTATACCTGTGCAGGGAAGGGAATGTCTTTTTTATTTTCAGTTTTCTTCTGGTCTGGGAGCCACTTTGTGCTGGTTGCACAGCTTCTTGTGAGCCTTTGCCTCCATTAGCATTTTATTCCAGTCTGTCTCTTGTTTTTACAGAAGTATTTGTAGCTAAGTGAGCAGACCACATATGGCTATGGTTTTGGAGCCCTTAGAGCCTTTAAGCTGTTTATCTTAAAGTCTTGATTTAGGGGGGAAAGACCTGATACTTGGCTTCTCTTACTTCCCTTCTCATTCCTCTATTCTCTCTGTCTTCCTCCTTCCCCCATTCTTACTGTATCTGAGCAGTAAATGGCAAGTACTTCTGAAAATGCTCTAGTTGGCTGATGTAACTGAGCAGAAGAGCAGTCTCCAGAGGCACCAGAGGCATTTTTTTTTATTGTTGTTGTGTTGTTTTGTTTCTTACAGGATGGTCTTGAAAACGGTACTTTAATTTTTAATGTGTAAGTTCCTGTAGAGTATGATCATATGCTGTGCACTAGAGATAACGCGTCACTCTCTTGAAGGACATGAGGTTGCCTATATTCATTCTTCTTCTTCTTCTTCTCTTTCTTCTCTTTCTTTCTTTCCTTCCTTCCTCCCTCCCTCCCTCCCTCCCTCCTTCCCTCCCTCCCTTCCTTCCTTCCATCCTCCCTCCCTCCCTCCCTCCCTCCCTCCGTCCCTGCTTTCCTTCCTTCCTTCCTTCTTCTTTCCTTCTTCCTTCTTCTTCCCATTTGACGTATTTTCATAGCCTTCCTGGCATTTTCTTAGTTATTGTGTTAAGACATTTATATTATACATTTAGTACGTTTCACATGCACCCTTGTAAGATGCACCCTAGGTGTAATCCCACCAATCACCCTTCCTCCTCCCATCCGGCCCCATCCCCTCCCCTCCCTCTGTCCCTACCCCATATTCTTAGGTTATAACTGGGTTATAGTTTTCATCTGAAAGCCATAAATTAGTTTCATAGTAGGGCTGAGTACATTGGATACTTTTTCTTCCATTCTTGAGATACTTCACTAAGAAGAATATGTTCCAGCTCCATCCATGTAAACACGAAAGAGGTAAAGTCTCCATCTTTCTTTAAGGCTGCATAATAT
>CAUYPK010156741.1:0-14686 GCA_963574355.1 Loris lydekkerianus
GAGAATCGCTGTAGCCCAAGATTTGGAGGTGGCTGTGTTGTCATGGCACTCTGCCCAGGGTGACAGATTGAGACTCTTTCTCAAAAAAAAAAAAAAAAAAAAAAAAAACACCTAAGTAACAGTAATTCAGGCTAAAAATGAGTGAAAAGTTTTCCAGAAAATAAATTTATATTTTCAAGGGCACGATGTTTGAGAAAAGAAAACAATTCCCTATACCTAGAGCAA
Source organism: Loris lydekkerianus (assembly GCA_963574355.1). Taxonomy (NCBI): domain Eukaryota; kingdom Metazoa; phylum Chordata; class Mammalia; order Primates; family Lorisidae; genus Loris; species Loris lydekkerianus. The sequence continues at coordinate 226 of CAUYPK010156741.1, forward strand.
ACACAAAGAAAGATGGTGTCATATGAGTTAAGAAAAAAGTCGTAGTCAGAGCAAGAGCCTACTGAACCATGTAAAAGATTTTGGGTTTTGTCCTAAAGGCAATGGGGACCCCTCTCAGGCTGTGTTTTCCAATGTGGTATCCAAGATCCTCCACTGGGATCTTGTCGTGTACTCCAAATTCAGGCAGTCCAAACTGAGGGATGCCCCAGGTATAAAACATTTTATGTAAAGTTTTATAAAAATTTATATTAAAAACTATGTGAAATACTGCATTAATAATTTTTACATTGATTGTGCTTATATCATAATATTTTGACTATATTAGCTTAAATATAATAGTCTTAAAATAAACTTAACCTATCTTCTTTTCTTCTTTAATGTGGCTACTAGAACATTTTAAATGAAATCTATGGTTCCCATTTGTAAATCATGTTATATTCCTACTAGATAGGGTTGATATGAGAGGCTTCAAGCCAAGAAGTGACACGATTAATTTTTGTATTTTTAAAACATCTCTCTGGCATCCCAGCTGCTCGGGAGGCTGAGGCAAGAGAATCACATAAGCCCAAGAGCTGGAGGTTGCTGTGAACCGCGTGATGTCATGGCACTCTACCAAGGATGGTAAAGTGAGACTCTCTCTACAAAAAAAAAAAAAAAATCTCTGTTTGGCTTCAGTGTGTTCCCCTCCAGTCTTCCATTTGCATACATGCTGAGTTCTTGATATTCACTTCCTTCTCCCTATCATCCTCTTCCCGTCCCCATGCAACACCTTCCTCCCAGCCACATTACCTTCTTGGGGAAAAAGCTTATCCTAACATGTAATAGACCATTTGCCTAGGATTTCAGGGGCTTGTTTAATCGTAGAATATAAGATTGCATCCGTTTGGGGAAGAAAGTTAAGTACGGGGAAGTTTAGAAGACAGATATACTCTCTCTCTCTCTCTCTCTATATATATATATATATATATATATATCATATCACCTCTAGTAGATGAGTGCCACCTCCCTACATAGAGGCTCATCCCTGCATGATCACCTTTCGACGTCAGAGAACACCTTCCAAGCCCCCAAGAGCAACAACAGACAGCTCAATACTGAATCTGTTCTTCCCTTATCAGCATCCTATTTTACTTCATCAGCAGTGATTCTGGCTCTCAGGAGCCTCTACCATTCATTCCTGTTAAAAGAAGTGTCCTAAGGCAGGAGGTCTGTGATGTATCCACAGAAAAGCCTCTTCTCCATCAGCTGTGGGCATTCTCAGGAATTAACTTCAGAGAGTTCAAGGGCAGATTCACTGACCCAATCTCCATCAGCTCTGGTGATGAATTTTCATTGCAAGAATAAGCTTTGAGAAGACTCTGGGTGGGGTTGACACATGCTGGCAGTAGCTATGGAAGTTCAAAATTAATACTAATTCTTAAGGATACCAGATAGGATTTATTCTTTCCTAGAGAAAGCACAGTGACTGATGCTTTCGATAATTGCTATTGCATCTGAATCTGCACTGCGTTCAAGGGTTCATTGCTATCAAACAGCTACGCTCATTACTAAAGGGCTGGTGACTAGAGAGAACTCACAGCCGGGGATCTTCAAAGCCAGGCAAGAAACAAGGGATGCTGTTTTCAAATTGGCGGTGGAAAATTTAAAAGCCTACAGGAGCCAGACAAGAAATGTAAATGAAAGAAGTAGGCCAACTCTGAGAATGCCAGAGCACATACCAAGTGTTAGTAAATGAGGCTGCAACCATTCAATTCTGTTAATCTTTTCATTTTCTTGTTTTTAATTAATATATGTTGACAAATAAAAATTGTATATGTTTAAGTGTACAACATGATTTTTTCTTTTCTCTTTTTTCTTTTTTTTTTTTTTTGCAGTTTTGGGCCAGGGCTGGGTTTGAACCTGCCACCTCTGGCATATGGGGCCAGCACCCTACTCCTTTGAGCCACAGGTGCTGCCCACAACGTGATGTTTTGACATACGTATACATTGTGAAATGATTGTAGTTAAGCTAATTAACATATCCATCACTTCTCATGATTACTATTTTGTGTGTGTTCACATGTGTGTGTGCAAATGCAATGAAAATACTTGCGATCTATACTTGAGCAAATTTCATGTATTATTAACTATGGTCCCATGCTGTACATTAGGTGTCAAGGACTTATTTGTCTTATAACTGTACGTTTGTATTCTTCCATTACTATCTCTCTCCTCTTAGCTCCCTGACAACCACCATTCTACTCTCTGTTGCTATGAGTTTGACTTTTGCAGAATGTGAAGAGTGGTTCTATGTGAAATTGTTCACTTTTTTAACATTAGCAACTAATTCACTAAACACACACTCTCATATACATATGCACCACTCTCCAGGATAAACAAAACAAAACTGTGGGTTCATATCTGGTACTAACCCATGCTCTGCATACCTGAGACCAAGTTGGTGTGCCTTAGCTTTAGATCAGTAGTCTATAAATTGATGTCTGGTGTTGTATTTTTATGTTTGCAATGTTGAAAATAATTTACCATAAAAAAATTACCATCAGTTTGTCTTTTCACATTAGAATTACAAAGCCAAGTCAAGGCTGTTAACAAGAGCAAGAGGACTTCAAGCATGGGGGATGAAAAGCAAAGGAACAATCATTAGTAGGCAAAGATGATGACAGAAAAAATCTGGTAATGATAAAGGAATACGCAGGGAAGATAATGAAATTAACTTATTAACATGTTTTGTTCAAAGCCATTTAGCCAATTGAGACTGGCCTTTATTTTTATAATGGTTATCTCTATTGAGCTTGACACACTGGGGTGAGCTAATTTGCACATGACATAAACAGGATCAAAAGTCTTATAAAAGAGAGTAATATACTTCCTCTACAGTTCACCAAAAAGCTCTTTTAATTGAACTCTGGTGTCTCCCTTCTGGGAGAGAGAAGAGAGAGTGACCCCAGCCTTACACACCAAGATGGAGTTTCCTCCTGTCCAGTTCCATGGTTAGAAGGGACAGGGCAACAGCACAGCATTCTGATGACTTCAGAGCAATGTGACAAGTTCAAGCCTTCTGCCTTGCTTTTCACTTATGCTTTTCTTGAAGGTATGTGGGCAATGGTGACCCTCTGGCCACAATTCAATATGACTCTCATTGGCTATTAATCCCAACCTTTTTCCTGCATATTTGAAATAGATTCTAACCAGCTTAACAAACTTGTGATTGCCATTATTTTACCTGATTGTGAATTCAGAGGTGACCAAACCAACAAGAGAGGATCAAAACAACAGGTGCCACTGTGTCCCAACCAGGGAACAAGACACTCCTCTGCCTAGAATATGCTACATCCTAGTGGCAGGGCATCCACTTAAGCATGCCAGCACAGAGGCAGGAAGAGAGAGAGAAGGAGACTGAGTTTTGTCTCCCACCCCATTCTTACCCCCCTTTCAAAATCCCTTCAAATCAGAACAACCCATGGCACCAGGCCTAGCACTGTTATGTGTTTCAAATTTTCAAACCCTGAAACTGGAATGATAGTTACTTTGGTATCTGCCTCCCTACTATGGCCCCCAGGAGATTCAGATTCCATAAGGGTACAAAAATCTATATTTAAAATCAAAATCCCCTGAAGGGTTTTCTTATGATCACCCTGGCTGGAGCAGCCAGGTTCTCACCCCTCACTTGGCTCTCCCTCCCCAAAGGCCTGACTATTTCTGCTAGTTATTGAACTACCAGCCTCAGGGCTTGAAAATCATAATCGTGGCCCTGACACAAAGCTCTGTTCACAAAGACTGTTCAAAGCCATGGAATGCTCCGGCTCTTTCATAATTGCAAAAGATATTGAAATGAAGCACATTCTATTCTCTCCACAGGGAGAGTTTTTTTCCTTTTTTCCCCTTCAGTTCAAAGACTTCTCCTGGTACCCTGATAGCATAATAATGTGCTTTTCTTTCCTATTTATGCATGCTTATAGACACAAACTCCTCTGTTTTTGTCCTATTTCAATAAAAATTATTGACACAAACTTTACAATGAATGGCTCTGATATAACTGATTGTTCTCCTGTTGAGTAATAATACTCATAAAAAGAAATGGAAGGCACAAGGAGAATCAGAAAGAGGGCAGAAATTGGAATCAGAGAGGGAAACTGATTAGCATTTATAACTTCCATAAACTTAACCTTGTATTTGTGTCAGCTACTTTATAGTTTTCCAATTTACTTTTTAATTGAGTCCCTTTTCTTCAGCCATGTTTGGAAGATATAAGTCTAAGTCGTCTTTCAAAACCATACCACTTTAGTTCAGTTCAATTGATCTCCCTTTATATTTATTATTCTTGTGTCCAACATATATCACTTTCCATTTGGCCAACTGCAAATGCAATTTACCATGCATCAAGCCATTTACACAGCAGATCTGCGTTAGTTAATATTTTATTTGGAGTGATCTTTCCTGTGTATTCTGTTATCCCTGATCACTGCTACTGACCATATTGTTTAAGTTATAAAGACAGAAAGAGAGACTCAAATGAACTGATTTACTTGCCTGACTCTATTCTTCAACCACGTGAATAGGCACACCAATGTGAGACAACTAAAGCAACTTTACTCCCGAACTCTTGAAAAACTCTACAGAAATGTCCAAATGGCCCTTCCCTGCTTCCTTTTCAGTGGTCTCCTGGAAAGACCCTGGAGCTGAGAGGTCAGAGACCTAGAGTCTGGTTCTGGCTCTGCTGCCCACACATTCTGCGACCTGAAGCCCTTTTGTCTGCCTTTGCTTTCTGTTGCCTGATCTTGGTATGCTCAGACAATGATTCCTAAAGGGGAGTTTCATGGCCATTTTCTGGAAAGGTAAGGCAAGAAAACTAATCCATAAAGAAGGGCATCGTGGAGATAGCAGAAAGGAAGAGATATGGAACCAGGGAAACAAAGTCTTTAAAATATGAGAAAGAAAACTCGATAAACTTCAGGTAGGAATAAGTAAATAGCAGGTGGCTTACGTTAGAGTTATGGGCACTTAGATCTAAGTAAAGAGAATAGGGTGATCCAAGGTGTCACGTCTGCCCTTCCCAGTGCACTTCGGAGAACTGGAAAAAAAGCATAAATAGGAAGATGTTTTTATTCTGTTTTGAGCTGGGTGCTGAGGACACTCTGGTGAGAAGGACAGACAGACTCCCTACCCTCTTGGTGCTCTAAGCCAGAGACATCTTAAAGTAGGACTATGGAGAAGTAAGCTATCACCACTGTTGTTGGTATCCTGTTATTGAAATGGGATTAGTCTTGATTCTTTCTGCTATAAAATGCTAAATTCTTTTGAGGATTTTGAATAAATGCTACTAAAATATGTTTTGCCACTGGGAAGGTGACATTTCACCAGTCTCACAGCTTTCAGGGATTTCATATAACTATTCATTCAGCTTCTAGTTTGAATTTAACCCACTCATTCAGAATGTGCAGCTATTTGACCAACTTCTAACTCTTTGTTAATTTCTACACAAATTAAAGAAATGCATTTAAAATACACACATTTGTCTAAAGACATCTCAGGTTTCCATTTATATTGGCAAAGTCACATTTAGACTTATGCTTTCCTCTTATGTGCCTATAGCACTTTTTGCATGTATCTATTATAGAAATTATCTGATTGTATTAATTATTTCTACTAGCTCCTTGAAGACAATAATTATATCTTAATTATTTTTGAGTTGCCAGCACCAAATGCAGTTATCAGGCACCTAAAGTGCTATAAGAACTGTGGAAACCCGCTCTATATAAGCGACTGCTTGACGCAATAAAGTTGAGTTCCTGCTTAAAAAAAAAAAAAAGAAAGAAAGAAAAAGAAATGAAATCAGAAAGGAAGAGCAAAGAGAGGGAAGGAGGGAGGGGAGTGGGGCTTTGGTGTGTGCCACACCTTTGGGGCGCAAGACACGATTGTAAGAGGGACTTTACCTAAAAAATGCAATCAGTGTAACCTGGTTTATTGTACCCTCAATGAATCACCAACAATAAAAAATAAATAAAAAAGAAAAAAAGAAAAAAAGAACTGTGGAAACCATAGGAGATATGCAGGTAATTCACTGCCCTTCTTTCCGGAATGCATGCTCAAGTGGGGCAGACATACTTGTAAGCAACTATATGCAATAATGTGTTGTGAGTCACACCAGTTAGCAAGGCTTAGGCTGCAAGTAATAGAAAAGTCAGCTCAACTGACTTTAAAAGTAGATATTTTTCTATCCTTTCCATCTTTTCATTTCCTTCTATTTTTATATTCTCTTTGCTCCCATTCTGGGGCAGAGATCCTGGCATCTGCAGAGGGAAAAGATGACTAGAGTACTTAGAAGATTAAGTACATAAGTAAACAGATTGACGATAATGAGAGCCAGGTTCCTCATTATCTGTGAAGGTAGTTTACAAGTATGGAAAAGAGAAGGCGAAAAAGAACCTCGAAATACTAGACTGAGGTTTTAGTTCTTGGTATGAACTTATGGGCTTTTTATTATTTTTGTTCTGATAAGTATGGAAATAGTTGTTGAAATAGATGTATGTATGTGTGCATGCGTGTGTGTGGGTGTACATGCATACATATGTTTCCTGACTTTGTCCTCCAAGAGGGCTTAAATGCAGTGACAACCTGGTAGCAGTGACCACACTGAACACTCAAATGGTGGTTTCTAAATTCCATCCATGCACTAGAATCTGATCGTGAGGAAACACAAGACAGACCCAAGTTAAGAGTCATACTATAGAGGCTAGGCCCAGTGGCTCACGCCTATAATCCTAGAACTCTGGGAGGCCAGCACTCTGGGAGAGGGAGGATCACCTGAATTCATGAGTTCGAGATTGGTCAGAGCAAGCGAGCAAGACCCCATCTCTACTTAAAATAAAAAAAATAACCTGGCTGTGATGACTATAGTGACTATAGTCCCAGCTGCTTTGGAGATTGAGGCAGGAGGATTGCTTCAGCCCTGAAGTTGGAGATTGCTGTGAGCCATGATGACACCACTGCACTCTAGCTAGGGCAACAGAATGGGACCCTGTCTCAAAAAAAAAGAATGTCAAATTGGAAAAGACTTACTTTTTTTTAGAGTGTAAAGAATGTTGAAGACTCAAACAAATGAGAACTCTCTAAATTGAAGGAGACTGATGAGACCAAACACCAAACATGCCCTTGGGTAGGGTCCTGGGTGAGAGAGGAACAAGAAGTACTATCAGGGCGACAGACATACACTAAAGATTAACCTTAAAAAGTGACTCTGTGTCGGTATTGAAAGATTCACAACTATGAAAAGACTAACAGTTGTTTTTAGCACTCACAGAAGTCTAGCTACAAAGCTTTTATTTTTTTTCCCAAAACAATTTTGTCACCTTCAAGATTAATTGCCAATAAAGGATTTCTGAACTCATTCAGCTGATTGCAGAAATATTGTTTCTGGTAACACTATGCCAAAGCTTCACTTCTACTGAATGTAAAATGAGGTCCCATTATATTAATACCAAACTCCTCCTCCCCCGATTGGACTCAAAATACCATACCCTTCTCTATTACTTGCAAGTCTGTTGTGTTCATCTAGTTTTTCAACAGCCACATGCTGTAGCCCCTGAGCATGATTTGCTACAGCTCAAGAACCACTCAGGGCTTGGGAAGTGAGGATGGCAGATGTGTTGGTCACCTTGTGTCACTCAAGCCCACATCTGGAAAAGATCCCTCACTTGACTCTCAATAGCACCACTGAGACCCAGTTTGATTTTTTTTTTTTTTTTACAGAATATTGAAAAGTTTAGGCATAAGAGAAGAACATTATATTACACCAAATATTCCTGCTATTATAGGTGATGATCTGAGGACCCATGGGCTCCAGACTGATACTCCGTGACATGTCTCAATCCCACCACGGTGGGCTCCATACATCCTGACAACCTAAAGTGCAGGCTCATCTGCTCTGAAGCTCACAGAGAAAGATTTCCTGTCCCTTCAGTTATTAGCTGACATCTAGGTTTTCCTCTCTCGTCTCAAGGTCAATCTCTCCCAGGAGAGTGGGACTTGCTATATGAGAAATCCTGAGCCATGGTTTTAACTTTATAGCCCCAACAAAATAATTGCAAAATTATGTGCTCTAAAACCTCAATAAATTCCAGGTTATAATATCTGAAATAATGTGTAGGACATGTTTTGGGGCTAAATTTTGTCCTCCCCAAAATTTGTATGTTGAAGTCCTAAGTACATCAGAATTTGACTGTATGGAGACCATTATAGAGGTAATTCAGTTAAAACGAGGTCATTAAAGTGGGCCTTAATACAGTATAACTGGTGACCTTTCAAGAAGAAGAAATTTAGATATCAACACATAGAAGGAGAAGACAATTGTGAAGACACAGAAAGGAGATAGCCATCCACAAGCCAAGGAGAGAGGCCTGAAACAGCCCTTTCAAGGCCCTCAGGAGGAACCAACTCTTCCAACACCTTCATCTCAATCTTTTAGCCTCCAGAATTGTGAGAAAATAAATCTAGGTGGTTTAAACCACTCAGTCTGCAGATACTTTTTACAGAGGCCCTAGAAAAGTAGTAAAGACACCACGTTTGAATTTTGTTGAGATAAGATCGCTTTCTTTTAGTCTCTCCTCCATTGGAGAAGAGTGAAAACAGACCTTTGAGTCTGAGTAGTTTCACCTTTTGGGACTAGTGACTACTAATAGAGAAATAAAATTTTTCACAAAAAATAGTTCATTGGCACAAGGCATTCCAAATCCAAATTTTACACAGGGGGGGAAAAATCACTTTTATAATGCCCTCCTCCACCTCCACAAAGATTTCAAAAGGCAGAAAATTAACCAAGATAGATAACTGGCTCAATAAAGTAGCCATTTATATTTTTAGACAAAGCACTAAACTTATCAGTATGAAAAAAAAAAAAAACTCACTATTTTCAACAAGTACCTTTACAAATACGTGATTCTGTAAGAATCACATGTGAATGATATGTTCAAAGAAGAATTCAACTCTTCATCTGTTAACAAAGAGAAAAACAGTTTGAAACTTCAAGATATCAACTGTGCTCACTTCCAGGTCATCAAAAACAAGCTGAACTTCATCCATGGCACCCCGCTCTCATGCCACGATATGACAATATATCCACATTATTGATGAATGAAATAAATGCGGTAAAATGAAAAAACAGAGTGCTTATTTTATTTTGTGCTAAGAGAGTGCGGCTTCACATCACCCCAGTCACGCTTTCCTGAGGACCAGCACATTCCCTCCTCCTGAGTCCGTCCTTTTTCCTTGTATCTTCCGCTTATCTCGGTTGGCATCGCTTCTATTTACTCAAGCTCCTGCATCTTTTTCATTTCATTCTGCTGGCTTTCATCACTCTCCTGTCCCTTCCCTGCTGCTGTGTGGATGACACACCTCTGTTCAGAGTTAGAACACTATGCTTCACAAATTCAAAATGGCAGAAAAGCCAGCAGCACTTAGCATCACGGTTCTCACTGTGGATCGCTGGTAGCAAGTAGGCATTATTTTAGGGAGTCCACAAATAAAATGTTTAATTTTTAACAGATATTTTTAATTTAAATGTACATTTTTTAAAAAATGGAAACAGGTACACTAAATCTTTAAATTCTGATATGATTGAAGAGCAGGTGAAAGAAGAATTTTGAGGCATAAGAGTTTTCCAGGTGTCCTTAAAATCAAACTGCTGAGTTGTACTCTCTAAATGATTAATTTTATTTTATGTGAATTTTACCTCAATTTTTAAAATCCTTTAGAAGATAAGGTGATTTTGAAAAGTAAAAATCCTATGGGTTCTATTTTAAAAATAAAAAAATAAATAGCAATCTTTATTTAAAATAGTTTTGTGATAGCAAATAAAGGATTTTTACAAATCTATGAAAATTGGTGGTAAGGATTTCAGGCAGTGATGAGCAATCTTCCACCCAAACTAGCTTTCTGCTGAGCTTTAAGATGAAGGTCTTGATACCATTTCAGGCACTCAAATCTAAAAATAGTCATCTACTACTAATAAATCCTATCACATACTCATATGTAATGAATTTACAAAACCCTTCCTGAGCTGAGTAATTCCAGCCAACTCTCATCTGTGAATTACAAATGCTGTGTTCTGGGAATATGAGTAATGTTGATAATAAGCCAGTTGCAGAAGGACAAATACTGCATGATCCTACTTATATGAGGTATCTGAAATAGACTCAGAGATGCAGAGAATTGAAGGGTGTTGCCAATGGGGGAGGAGGGGTGGGGACTTGTTTAAATTGTATAACGTGCCAGTTATGCAAAATGGATAAGTTCTAGAGATCTGCTATACAACCTCACGTCTATTAAAAATACTGTATTATACACTTCAAAAAGGTGTTACGTGGGTAGATCTCACGCTAAGTGTTCTTACCACAAAAAGGGAGAAGGTGGTTAGAAAGATACTTCGGGAAGTGATATGTACGCTTATTACCCCGAATGCGGTAAAGGTTTCACAGATGTATGTGCCTGTCCAAACTTACCAAATTATACACATTCGGTATGTTTAATTTTTGTATATCAATACCCCAGTAAAGCTGTTTAAAAAAAAATAAGTTAAAATTATTTAAGGAACCCATAAATTCTTTCCCAAATGATAAATTTCAGATGGGTTCCCTATTTCTTGAGCTGGACCTGCAAGAGGTCTGCATGCCAAGTTCTCAAGATGCACGTGTAGTTTAAAAACTCTAATTTTAGAAAAATCATGCTTTTGACTGTGAAAAGAGTTTTGCTTAAAAATAGCAGCAAACACAGAGCTGTTCCCATTTTCTTTCCTTTTAACATTGCCACACAATTCTCTCAGGACCAAAGCTGCCATGATTTCCACATACCAAGAAACAACACAGGTGTGAAGAGACAGCATGCACGCACAGGCTCACTACCAGTTTCCCCATATCTGCTCATGTTCTTCAAAGCCAGGCCAAGGACAAACTTCACACTTTATACAAACTGAAGTCAAGGTCCTCTTTTGAACTTGTTTTTGAAATGCTCCAGAAAATGGCCCATCTGATGCTTGAGAATGTCTTTGGAAACAACATTGATGTTTTGTCACATGAAACAAAATCTCACATTATGGTACTTAATGGATCAGTTCAATGATGCACCAAATAAAGAATAGCAACTATATTGTATTCCATATTTTTTCCTTTTGCTCTCCTCTCTTGATTTTATTTTATTTTTCTAATTAGAAAAATATAATTCAGGGTCATGTCAAAAAATTTGAAGAAAACAGAAAAGTTAAAAAAAATATTATCCAGTGTCTCATAATTCAAAATAAACCACTACTGTATTAACATTTTAACCATTAATGTCTTATCTGTGTCTACTGGCTTAGTAAATTTTTTATATACATTTTTCATTTTACTGTCTTTCTCTACAACTGAAGTTTTAGATAATAAATCAGAAGTGTTTTTATTAGCAGGCACTGGAGTTTACATCATATGTTCAATAAACCTTTTTTGGAATAAGCCCCTTTAGAGAAAACGCTAGTTTACAAGCACCTTTCTCAGGTCTCAATGCATATTTCCCCTCCACGGGGAAACCTTTCAGATTCTCCAGGTAAGGTTAGGCCCCAACTCGGACCACTCTTGCAGGAGGCTCCCGTGCTTTCCCTTCATGGCACATATCACAGTCAGTCACACAGACCAGTATCTGCTACTCTCCCCAACTAGAACACAGGCCCTCAGAAGGAAGTCACCGAGTCTGTCTCATTCTCTGCTATTGTCCAATAATTGAGTTTTATTATGTGAAAGATACTTAACTAATAGTTGGTGGATAAATGAATGAAGGAATGAACCAAAGAACAAAACTTCTCAGGAGTGCAACATCAGGTCATGGAAACTAGTGTGGCAGTGTAATTGCATGGATAAAAGTTGACTTTGTACTATAATAAGTTATCTCTCTAAACCTCCTCAGATACCAAGAACCTGAGCAAGACTGCTGTTTACTGCAGAGACTGTGTTAAGGGAACTTACCTGCCGTAATACATGAAATAAGGGAACCTCTACTTCTGGACGACGGAGTGAACAGATTGGATCTGTCCTTCCACTTGAAACAATTACAAAAAAAAAAAAAAAAAGACTAAAGATAGCTTTTAGGCATTGCACATCAGGTGGCACAAGACAGTGATGCCTGGGATGAGGAAACAAGATGATCTGTACAAGTGTTACACCTTATTACCTAGAGAACTTTCAGGTTGCAAGTACAAGAAGGGGAAACCTGGGAACCAGACAGTACTGATGTCCTTCCTGAGACAATGGAGCTAGTTTTCTGGAGAGGCCAAGACTACGAATGTTCACAGGGGAGAGTATCAGAGAAGAAAGCATTACACAAAGATAGAACTCGGGAGATCTGAAAAGGCCCCTTTGAGTCTTTAGTTGAGTCCCTGCAAGTGAGGGACTAAACTAGGGGAAGAACTGCCTGCAAAGACCAGGCTGAACAATCCATGGTGTTCACAAGACTAGCGATCACTGCTGTCCTCACTGCAAAAGTAGAATAGCCTCCTCATTTACAGGCATTGGGTGGCATATTCATTCACATGGGCAGTGACTCTGTGTTGGGGAAAAATAGCCCTAGTCTAAACAGTACTCTGACCCCACCATCCCTGAAAGGAGTGAATGGTTTCTGAGTAACTGTATGCACAATAACAAAGTTCAACCATATTTATAGAAATAAAAACATGTTTAGCATCCAACAAGGTAAAGCTCACAGTATCTGGCTCTAATCAAAAATGATTAGGCATGTAAAGAAACAGGAACATATGACCTAGAATGAGGAGAAAGAGTAATGGGAGAGATAGTATCAGAGAGAGGGAAACAACAAAATAAAATCCAGGTGGAACGTCTAATGCCATCAGTAGAGAGAAAAATGTGATGCATACAACTAGAACAAACATTCAAAATGACATACCATTTACTAGGTAAATTTGACTCAAAACCTACTTTGTAAAACTGCTTCTCTTTTGTTTATTAGTGCTTTAACAAGGACTGAGGGAACTGAGATGGGTATACATAGAAAACAGTGTAGGCAAAGGCAGCCCCAGATTTTCTATTTTGGCTGACCAAGCCTTCTATATAGGGGTCTTTGCATGTGAACTCTGACCTAGTTTGAAAGGCAGCTGATTTATTTATTTATTTTGTAAATAAATCATTTACTTACAAAAATAAATGATTCATGCCAGTTGAAAACTTAATGTCTAAGAATACCTGGAGAAGCCTTACATTAACCCAGGCTGAGTAAAATGAGAAAATGCAGTCCCTCTCTGTCCTCTTTAGAAGGCTTTTATTGATTTCCAACAAAGCTGTGTATGCAAAAGATAGGGTTGAAAGAATCTTAAGTCCCCAGGAAGACTGGATAGAGAGGCTGGGTAAATGGGAGGGGGTTGGTAACAGACGAACAGTCTATGGTGTCTTTAGCAAGGGGAAGTAAAGCAGGTTTCTTAATCTAACTGCACATCGAAAGTTCAAAGAGTTTAATCCCTCCTGTTGACTCCCACACAGCATAGGCCTAGTCCAGCCTGTTCAGTGGGCACCTCAGGGCTCTTATCATCTTCTCTGGTTTTAACGAATCCCAGTGATTGTCCATCTGTGGATTTCTCTTGGATAACCCAGGATTGAGGCAGGGCACCCCATTGAGAAGTCAACCTATCTACCGCCCACACTTCTACACCCCTAAACATGCTTCCACAAACTCAAGAATGCAAGAACTGAAACCTTTCACCAGTCTAAGAAAAGACATTGATATTTTGAAAGGATTGCTATAGCCTAATCAGTGTTTGTCTGTGAAGTTTCCACCTATCTGTCCTGAACTTTGGACTGCTGTTTTCTTTGCTAGCAGTTTTCATAACATGATTCAAAGAAGATGGATTTTTTCATCAATTAAGTGACATATCTCACTGCCCTAACATGTCATAAATTTCATGGATTTCTCAATATCTTGTCATGAAGAACCCAAATTTAGCAATATTATCAGACCGTGGCTCTACATATCAAGATACTTAATGTCTGTGCCAATAACTAAAATTTACTGTCTCTTGAATTTAATGGACCAAATGGCTGCTGGTTCCTTCATACTATTTCGGCAGGGGCTTTTTTTGAAGTCAATAAACCATTTTTTGTCTCTAACATAAACTCAAACTGTTCTCTCTTAGGTTGCTTTCATGGCCAAAATATTGCTTCTCACCTCTAGCAATTTGCTATTTAAAAAAGGAAAATTCTTAGGATTTTACTCATGAGACATAAGGAAGTCTTTGAAATGGTCCTTGGTGATAAATGAATTATTAAAAACTACAGGTCTAAAAATAAGGGTACAGGGGGGGGGAGACAAGATGGCGGACTGAAGCCAGCTTTTCACAGAGGCTCCCGTCCAGAAGGAGAGTTAAAGGATGGAAATTTAGTAAGTAACCTGGAGGATTCGAGCTATACCAGGAGAGAAGGTTGGAGATCGCACA
>CAUYPK010156742.1:0-13448 GCA_963574355.1 Loris lydekkerianus
CGGGCCCCCCCCGGCCACTCCCCCCGCCCCCCCCCTTTTTCCCCGGCCCCTTCAATAAAAAAAAAAAAAAAAAAAAAACAAAAAAAAAAAAAAAAAAAAAGATCACTGAATAAAGTCATGGTAAAATTTGAAAAAAAAAAAAAAAAAAATATTGACATGTCCAGTTTTTGTTTTTCTTTTAGTTTCACCGATCCCCTATGACACATTTCAAACTGGTGGTGTTATGTAATTTTTCGCATGTTACTGACCTGTTCCCTAGTTTAGATATTTACAGGGTTGTGACGAAAATCCAGGTCTAATTAACATGTGGTGTAGTGAATTTATTTTAACTCACCATGACATTTCTAAGTTTCTCAACCTAAATCTGTCAAAATCTGACAAATTTATATGTATGATTCCACTTCATTTCCTTCATTGGCTTATTAGCTGGAACTCTTTATTTTATTTTTTAGTGGTAGCTACAGGGATGGTAGCATATATCTTTAACTAATGATAATCAACCTTCAAGTAAAATACGTAATTTCACACATAAAATCTTATGATAGTGTGCATTTATTTCTCCACTTCTAGGCTTTGTGCTTTTGTTATCAACATTTTACTTCTACCTGTACAAACCCCTATTATCGTTAATTATTTTTGCTTTAACTAGTCGATTATTACTAAAGAAATTTTAGGTATAAGATAAAAAGATCCTATTTATCTACAAAGTTAAAATTCCCAGTATTCTTCCTTCCTTTATACAGATCTGAATTTCATTTAACATCATTTCCTTTCTCTTTAAAAAAAAAAAAAAAAAAAATTCGGGGCGGTGCCTGTGGCTCAGTGAGTAGGGCGCCGGCCCCATATGCCGAGGGTGGCGGGTTCAAACCCAGCCCCGGCTGAACTGCAGCCAAAAAATAGCTGGGCGTTGTGGCAGGCTCCTGTAGTCCCAGCTACTCGGGAGGCTGAGGCAAGAGAATCGCTTAAGTCTAGGAGCTGGAGGTTGCTGTGAGCTGTGTGATGCCACGGCACTCTACCAAAGGGCCATAAAGTGAGACTCTGTCTCTATAAAAAAAAAAAAAAAAAAATTCGGTAGATTTATTTTCCTTCCCCTTGAAGCACTTTCTTTAACCTTTCTTACAGTACATGTCTGCTGGTGATGAATTATTATTATTATTATTTTTAGATAGAGTCTCACTATATTGCCCTGGGTAGACTGCTGTGCCGTCACAGCTCACAGCAACCTCAAACTCTTGGCTTAAGAGATTCTCTTGCCTCAGCCTCCCAGTAGCTAGGACTACAGGCACCTGCCACAATGCCCACCTGCTTTTTTGTTATTGTTGTTGCTGTTGTTTAGCAGGCCCTGTCCGGGGTTTGAACGCACCAGCCCTAGTGCACGTGGCTGACACCCTAACCACTGAGCTACGGGTGCCAAGCCTTTTTTTTTTTTTTTTTTTTGAGACAGAGTCTCACTCTGTCCCCCTGAGTAGAGTGCTATGGTGTCATAGCTCACAGCAACCTCAAACTCTTGGGCTTGAGCAATCCTTTTGCCTCAGACTCCCAAGTGCTGGGACTACAGGTGTATGCCACTATGCCCAGCTAGTTTTTCTGTTTTTAGTAGAGATGGGCTCTCACTGTTGCTCGGGCTGGTCTTGAATGCCTGAGCTCAAGCAATCCACCTGCCTTGGCCTCCAGAGTGCTAGGATTGCAGGTGTGAGCCCCTGAGCCCGGCCTGGTGGTGAATTC
This sequence comes from Loris lydekkerianus, assembly GCA_963574355.1. NCBI lineage: Eukaryota > Metazoa > Chordata > Mammalia > Primates > Lorisidae > Loris > Loris lydekkerianus. The sequence goes on from CAUYPK010156742.1 coordinate 1,726, forward strand.
TTTCAGTCTGTCTTAAAAAGCCATTATTTTGTCTTCATTTTTAAAAGATATTTTGGCTACAGGTTGCACTCCAGGTTGATGGCTTTTTCTTCCAAAGAGGAATAAAGTACTCCATCCTGTGCTGGGGCAGTTTCTCAGCCCCTGCACTGACCAACCCATGGGTAAACTGAGGCCCTGAGCAGATCGGGCATCTGTGTACACTTCTCCCTCCTCCGTGCTCTGCCTCCCACACTCTAGCCACACTGCCCCCCTGGGACACCTAGTAATGTCTCTTCAGGTAGGAGAGGCAGCTAACTCCCATGCATACAACCCCCTGGAAACTTTCTCCAATCCGTAAAAGAGACAGCCGCAGCCGCAGGCCTCATTCATTCTCCTGTCTCGGGGATCACTGTCCTTCAGTGTCTGATATCAATATCTTGGAAACAGTTGTTTCATATATTTTGCCAGGTTTTTTTAGTTGTTTCAGAGAATAGAGTAAATTCAGTCATTCTTGCTCCGTGTTGGGCAGAACCAGACGTCATCCATGGAGGCTTTATTTGATCCGTAAATGGGGCCGGCCCTGTTATTTACTGCTGCTCTCTGGCTTGGAAGGAAGGTCATTAGAAAAATACTGGCGCCATGGGGCCTGGAGAAGGAAAGAGAGTTCTCGGAAAGAGATTCAGAATGAAAGTCACTTTACCTCCCACTCTGTAAAATTTGAGAGTTGGCTATTATTAACATCCATAACCTTTTTTGGTATAAGTTCTCTGATTCGATTGTGTTGTCAATTTTAGAGGGGCCTTATACATGATGGAAACTGTAAGCTGAAATTTGGGGCCCGTGTCCTGGGTCTTGCCTTTCTGCTATATTGCTGTCCTAATCTGTACTTCAGAAGCAAGAAGTTAAGTGTGGTTAAGTGTGCGGGTCCTCCCTCCATCACAGCTCAGCTACCTTTCTTAAGGTGAGATATTTATGATGTGTTTTGTTAACAATTTACAAAGCAATCATCTCCTGTCTTCACGACTGAAAGTGCTAAGGGAAGGTAGACACTTTGAAACTGTATACTTCTGGGCGGCGCCTGTGGCTCAAAGGGGTAGGGCGCTGGCGGGTTCAAACCCAGCCCCAGCCAAAAACTGCAAAAAAAAAAACAAAAAGAAACTGTATACTTCTTGGCTTCTTATTGACAATATCAAATTGACATCTGTCATCAGTGGTTGTATAGAAGGAAGCTACTGGGCTGGGTGAAGTGAGTCACACCCGTAATCCCAGCACTCTGGGAGGCTAAGGCAGGAGGATCACTTGACCCCAAGAGTTTGAGGTTACTATGAGCTAGGCTGAGGCCACAGCATTCTAACCTGGGCAACAGAGCAAGACTCTGTCTCACCAAAAAAAAAAAAAAAAAAAAAAAAAGAAAGAAAGAGAAAAAGAAGGAAGGAAGGAAGGATCTGGCCTCACAATTTTCTGGAAAGAGAATTCCAGAGTATTATTTTTCTGGTGTATGCAAATTTAGTATTTTCACCTGTGTCTTTGTAAACCATTTCTTCACTATCTGGGATCTTTCTCTAGAGATCTAGAGTGAGGAGTCAGTGACGTCAACTATTTATCTTCACCATCCAAGGAAATTCAATAGAAAATTTTCCTAGAATAAATGGGTGACAGGCGGCGCCTGTGGCTCAAAGGGGTAGGGCGCTGCCCCCCTCAAAAAAAGAATAAATGGATGACAAAGAGGCCGTTTTGTGGCCTTTTTTCCTCCCTCCCCAGTCCCCCTACCCCCCTTGCCATTCCTAAGCAGGGGAAATTGGCTAACTTGAGTGTCTAAAGCAGAGCTTGTGTGTTTGGAGGTGTGTATATCCAGAAGGAAAGCCAGGACCTTTCCATTTATGTTGATGGGATGGGAATGGGAGCAGACGGGTTTTTGACAATTTGCATAAAACCTTCTGCTCTTCCTGCTTTGCAGTTGGTGGAGCTGCCTCCTTCTCCCCAGTGTACCTTTTATACATTGTGTGGGATACTGAGACCTCCAGGATATACTTAATGCTAAGGGGGTCGGGAGTGCTGGCATCAAAATGTGCTTGAGAATGACGGCTGCCATTCCAGCAGACCTGTGAGTGCACGGACTGAGCTACAGATGTGAAAGGAAAGCACCGTTAACATGTTGTGAGGGCCACTCCCATTTCTAGAGACAAATGCCTCTGTGAATAGGATTCTTATACATTTTTTTTCACCAAATATTATCTCACTTTCCATTTGTATTCGCACAAGTGTCCACATTCTGAGTGTTTAGAATCTTCCTTGCTTCACTAAAGCTCACAGCCTCCTAACTGGCAGGAACAAGCTCATGCAAAGGAGGCATTGTTTGCTCTTTTAGCATAGTGTCAACTACTCTGAAAGGTGTCTTTTGATAGCAAGTGAGTTAAGTATGTAAATATTTGGTCTTGTAGTGATTTGTGCCTTTTCAACGAAGCAGGATGTTAACACAGTAAGTCAAAATTGAGACAGCATCTTCTCACAGCCAGTTCAGGGACCACAGGCTTGGAAAGGCCTTTGGCAATCATCAACATCCCTTCTTGCCAACCCAGAAGGTTTGGATCAATCCCCACTCCCTACAGTTTCCTGGGAGTACCATACAGCCCACTACCCACACTTGATTTTGATTTTGGCAAGTAATCTCCTCTCTTGGCCATGTTAACAATACCAGGAGCTAGCCAAATAGTAGCTTACTGTACACCTGAGTTTTAGAGGTGTGGCATTAGTGCGTTTCAAATTTCAAAAGCCTGAAGCTTGGCATAATTCCCGGTAGGCCTCCTGCCTTCCTCCCTTTCTTCCTTCCCATCCTCCCTCCTTTCTTCTTTCCTTCTGTCTTTCAGAATTCCCTCTCTCCTTCTCTTTCCCTCCCTCTCTTCCTTCCTTTTCACATGTTTTCACAAGATTATTTAGTTTGCAGAAAGAAAACCATCTGATTCACAGCTGCCTTCATTTGACCAAAAACAAGAATTGATTAAAAAAAAAATAATTGTTAGTGGGGCAGCTCCTGTGGCTCAAAGGGGTAGGGTGCTGGGCCCCGTATGCAGGAGGTGGCAGGTTCAAACCCAGCCCTGGCCAAAGACTGCCAAAAAAAAAAAAAAAATGTCTGTGAGATCTGTCCTGCTTTTGTTAGTTAGCTGGGTCAGTACCTGGGGAGCAACCTAACACTCGATTGCCAGAGGGAAAACAGTTCCGTCTGGGGCGCTGAGTGGATGTTTTGTTGAGACTTGCTGAGATTTTTGTTGTTTTCTTGAGACTTTCTATAGTGACAGCCAGTCAAAGCTATTAGCATCTGTCCAACTGGTGCTTAAAGGGGTATGGCGAGAGGCTGGACTGCTCGGAATTTCTCAGATGATAATGGATTGACTGTCATTATTTTCCACTTTTCTGTTTCTTTTATTTCACAAATATGTCACACGTATTTGAGATAGAAAGGATCTGTATGCATTTCTCTCTGATTTTCCTTTTTCATAAGAGATCTTCAAGCAAAAGAATGAGAACATGGAGTATTTTAAACAACTAATGGATGATTGTTTTGAAACAGTTTTAAAATCTGGTGCTAGGCTGTCCTAACCACGTACAAATGGAGAGAAGGAGACTTCTTCCAACTGAATTTTTGTATAAGGGTCACCTCATGTCCGCGTTCCTCCAGGTTGGAAGCTCATCTGACAACACAGAGCAGATCTCTTTGGGGGAAGATTTCATTCTTGATCTCAGTCTCCTCACCCCACGCCTCCTTTGATCTGTGTTTTATTTTGTAGAATGAGACGTCTTGGGCTTTACGTCAGTTACAGCGTGCCATTTCACAAAATACCAAGATGGTCACACTTCTGAGGAGTAGCATTTTCAGACCGTGCACATGCTCAGCCTTGACAGAAGGCCTAGTCAAAAATGTCTAAAGGCGCCTACAAAGGAAGAAAAATCAGCACAAGACGAGCATTTCCCCCCTTTGAAACTAGATTTAGCTCTGAAAAGCAACTATGATGTGAATGAGAGGGATAGAGAAAAAAAACAAGAGGCTGTGACGGGGTGAGCGAGTTAGTCTCCTTAAATCAAGTTTATGAGTCTCACTGGTTGGATGCCTTGCGCGTCCAAAGCACTAATGCTATAAATGCACTGACTGTGCTTGGTTTTTATTCATGACTTACTTTGTTTAACTGCAGCCTCATCAGACTGGGTGAGGCAAGAACGGACCTCTGCAATTTACCCACCTATACGTTGATTTGTAACCTGCTGTACAGAAAAGGTGCGAGGGATGGGGTGGAATAGAAAAATCCTCTAATTAGAAATACAAATGTGTGGCTGGGGGAAGTGGCTCAGGCCTGTAATCTTAGCACTCTGGGAGGCCAAGGAGGGTAGATTGCTTGAGCTCAGGAGTTCAAGACCAGCCTGAGCAAGCATGAGACCCCGTCTCTATTAAAAATAAAAAAAAACTAGCTGGGCATCATGGTGTGTGTCTGTAGTCCCAACTACTCGGGAGCCTGAGGCAAGAGGATTGCTTGAGCCCAAGAGTTTGAGGTTGCTGTGAGCTTTGATGCCATAGCACTCTGCCCAGGGCGACAGAATGAGACCATCTTTCAAAAAGATAAATTAAAAAAAAAAAAGAAAGAAAGAAAGAAAGAAAGAAATACAAACTTCTTTCATAGAAGGAACATAAAAGCAACAGCAGAGGCAAACGCTAACAAATGACTTTCCTCTGGCTGTGCAGAGCAGGTGGGGTGTTGTGTTCCATACTGGTCTGTCCAGTCCTTTAGTTTCATGGTTTTCTGCTCCTTGGGCCAGAATATTGGCCTGCAGTTTTCAGAAGTTGTAATTATTACACACGGTGCCCGCAGGGCATGAAGGACCAAAGAATCTTCAAGGCTGGAAATTGTGGGTTTGGAAGCAGTAAACCACTGAGTTCAGCATTTAGGTTTATACCATCAACCAGCAACTTATGAATTCCTTTTAAAAATATAAGAATTAATCTAGTGACCTCCTTCTGTGTTCCTATCAACATTTTAAGACAACAGTAACAACTGGACTGCACCCTTCACCCAGAAGGAACTTTGCACATGAAAGACATGAAATGTTTTGTAGAGCAGAACATTCTTTGAAAGCTTGGAGCAGAAGAAAGCACTTACTGAAGGAACTTAATTGATAGAAACTAGCAGCTTGGACAGAGGCTGCCTGAGTTCAAAGGCACCGCTTTTAATCCCAAACCATTTTCATTTTACTTAACTGTTATTTCTTTCTGGGTGACTACACTGCAAACTTCTATTAATCTTCTGCCAAGTAATTTTTCTTAAGAAGGTAGATCCTTTACAAGAGCCACAGTCAGGAGATGGCCCTCAGGAATGCTGGTAGGACAGTTCTGTGTAGATAAAAACAGAAGCACAGGAAAGTAGGTCATTCTGCTTTATATGTGGAACAGATTCCGTCTCTGGCAGGTTTTCTCTGATTGAAAACAATAAGGGACTAGTACTTCTTTAAGTTTGGAAATGTAATGCCTCTGGCAATCCGTGATCTTGGAGAGCGGAGGCTAGTGTTTTCATAGCTGGGATTTTGTGTTAGTAGAACAGCCAAAATGTCAACTGTTGCAAGGAGAGTCGTCCAATTCACACATATGCAGCTGGAGAGGAAGCTTAGCTTCAGCAGATGACATTTAACATTTGGGGAATGAACGGGAAGAATGCGGAGCTAACCTACTGCCGCCAAGAAATGAGTGACTGTTGGAAGAATCACTCTGGCAAAATTGTTCTTCCTTTTTCTGCTAGTACAAGACACTTGTAACCTTGCCTTCAGACTTTCATACTATGGGATTTTTTTTTTTTTTTTTTTTTTTTTTTAGAGACAGAGCCTCACTTTGTCGCCCTCAGTAGAGTGCTGTGGCATCACAGCTCACAGCAACCTCCAGCTCCTGGCTCAGGTGATTCTCTTGCCTCAGCCTCCCGAGTAGCAGGGACTACAGGTGCCCGCCATAATGCCCAGCTATTTTGTTCTTGCAGTTTGGCCAGGGCCGGGCTTGAATCCGCCACCCTCAGTATATGGGGCCGGCGCCCTACTCGCTGAGCCACAGGCACTGCCCATACTATTGGATTTTTTTTTTTTTTTTTTTTTTTTTGCAGGGGAGGGGCCCATTTGAGAGTTACAGAACTTATAAAAGTGACTTGGTCTGATACTACCAGAGAAGTGATTTCTTAAAAACAGCAAATGGTTAAATAGGCCACCTTGGGCTGATTTATCTTCATAAACGGAACGATCAGAATCACAACACACTTGATCATTTTGACTCTCCTCATAAATAACACAGATCAGTACTGCATGGTTTTTTCTTGACCGTTTTTCTCTAGGGAAAAAAATAGATTGATTGAGATGATTATATTCCTTTTTGTGACTCTTAGTCTTTCTACACTCTTGTAAATAACTATTTACCTGTGTTGTTCTAGCCTTTCTTTCTTTTTGATGGACCACAGTTATTAGTTTTGATCGGCTTTAATAGTGTGGTCCAGAATAGTTAAGAAAAAACATAATAGCTGGGCGCAGTGGCTCACGCCTATAATCTTCATACTCTGAGAGGCTGAGGCACATGGATTGCTTGAGCCTCAGGAGTTTGAGGCCAGCCTGAGTTAGAGTTAGATCCCTGTCTCGACTAAAAATAGGAAAAAAACTAGCTAAGTGAGACTCTTTTCTCAAAAAATAAAAATAAAAAAAATTTACTAGCTCAACCATTCATTATTAACTATACAGTTTACTATATTAATTACATTATGTTTTTTTCTTTTTTTTGAGACAGAGTCTTGCTTTGTCACCCATGGTAAAGTGCCATGGCATCATAGCTCAAACTCTTGGGCTGAAGATATCCTCTGGCCTCAGCTTCCCAAGTAGCTGAGACTACAGGCACCTGCCACAACGCCTGGCTATTTTTAGAGATGGGGGTCTCACTCTTGCTCAGGCTGGTCTCAAACTCCTGAGCTCAAGCAATCCACCGGCCTCAGCCTCCCACAGTGCTAGGATTATAGGCGTGAGCCACTGCACCTGGCCTCTTCTTCTTCTTTTTTTTTTTTGAGACTATGTCTCACTCTGTCACCCCTGGGTAAAGTACTGTGGTGCCATAGCTCACAGCAACCTCAGTCTCCTGGGCTCAAGCAATCCTCCTGTGTCAACTTCCAAAGTAGCTGGGACTACAGGTGCCTGCCACAACGCCTGGCTAGTTCTTTTATTTGAGCTCAATGATCCACTGTGTGGCCTCCCAGAGTGCTAGAATTACAGGCGTGAGCCACTGCACAGGCCTCAATTTTATGTTATGTATATTTTATCACAATAAAAAAAATAAATTAAATATTAGACCAGAAAGTGACCTTTAAAAAAAAAAAAAGTACAGAGCTGAGCAGCAGACAGCTGGTGCTCTACCTTCCAGGGACATGTGTTTTCTGTCATTGTTTCCTGCCTTCCTCAGAGGCCCATGAAGCTCTTTCTGTGTGTTTTAAATTACCTCAGGCCCACCCCCTTCCTTGACCCTTGTCTTATAAAGAATTCATTGCTCTTCAGCACCCCCCTCCATGGTTCTAGGGTTATCTCCCCCTTTTGGTTCTAGGGTTCAGCCTGAGGTCCATAGGACTCTCTGGTTGAGAAATATTGATCCCCTGGATATTCACATAAAATGTTCAGGTGTGAACAAGGTCTCCTTTATCAGCTCAGTAGAAGAACTGTGAGAAGGAAAATTAAAGGCACTTGGAGGGCGTGATGGAGAACTCTAAAACTGTAAGCTGATATTTGCCCTACAAACTTGAGCCAAATTATAATGATGAACTCATTATATAATGAAGATAGGAAAATCCTTACCAGGAAAAGGAGTTTTCATTTAAGAGCAATCTATTAAAACTTGAGTTTGCTTTCAGGAAGTCTTACTTGTAAGAAGAGCTGCCCTTGGAAATATGTAGCTTAGTGGGATTCCTAGTAGTCTTGGTCCAGGTTAGGCTGTGATTTTTCCCATATTTCTAAGCAAATTACCCAGACTAAGATATAATTGAATTGTTTCCATACCCATGGCCAGACTGAATTTCAGGACTTCAGTCACCCCAGACTTGGGGAAGCAATTGCACATTGGACATTCTGCCAGCTTAGTAGCTTTGTCCTGCCTGTGAAGTTTCTCCAGCTGGGCCTCACTATTACTCCACGCTGGACAAAGATGAGGGACTCAGTGTGTACATCAGAGTGATGACAAACAGTGCACGTCCAACAAGGGTCCCCTCCCAACACCGACACACACACACACACACACACACACAGACACTGAGAAGATGAGACCCCACGGTCACACCCACCAAGGAAAGTAGAATATAGTTTATGTGCTTCCCCAAATATCCTTGCACTAAATCTCCTTCTCCTATCCTCCCAAGCTTCCGCAGGTTCACGAGATCCAACAGTGTGACGACAGCAGTACAGGCTGACCTGGACTTCCATGATAATCTGGAAAATTCCCTGGAATCTATAGAGGACAATTCATGTCCTGGCCCAATGGCCAGGCAGTTCTCCCGGGATGCCAGCACCTCCACGGTCAGCATTCAGGGCTCAGGAAACCATTACCATGCCTGTGCAGCAGATGATGACTTTGACGCGGATTTTGACCCCTCTATTCTGCCCCCTCCGGACCCCTGGATTGACTCTATCACGGAAGACCCTCTGGAGGCCGTGCAGAGGTCAGTGTGCCACAGGGACGGCCACTGGTTTCTGAAGCTTCTCCAAGCAGAGCGAGAGCGCATGGAGGGGTGGTGCCAGCAGATGGAGAGGGAAGAACGGGAGAACAGCCTGCCGGAAGACAGTAAGTAGAGCCCCGCGCCTGCGTACCCCTCACTGGGCACTCAGGTCACTTTGCCTTTGGAGAATTTAACGTTTTCTTCTCTACCAGCGTCACTCTGTATGTCCTAGCTGCTTCACACTCTCAACCAGAACATGCAGAAGAGCTAGGCAATTCCAGCTGAGTCTAGAAGCCCCCTCGCTGTCCAGGAATGAGAAGACCACTGGGCAGATACTGCACTGTTCTTAGCTCGAGATCTGTGACATAGAAACTAGCAAGCTCTCTGTGAAGCTTGTGTCCTGTCTCTCCCTGGGTCCCTCCTCCCCAAGATGGTCCTGTAATGTTGCTGATTCTCAGGGGATTAAAAATAATCCCAAATAGTTTCAAGGCCCATAGATGGATGTTCTTTGAGCATTTGTAATCTTTAACGTTTTATTACTCCCATTCACATACAATATTAATTAAGGCGCTCACTACATAGGCCAGTAGAAACCGTGCCTATTTGCATTCTGAAGCCTGTTTGGCATGCTTTTAGGGAAGAAAACCTTAAGCTGATGAAGTAATTCATACAAATGCCAGTTGACTGGGTTAAAATAAGTGACAAAATAAAATCAACAGGAAATAAATAAAATAGGTAATGGACACCATTTTTTGCACACGAATACTTCAAAAGTTAGCCTTTAAAAAACAGCAATTCCCAGTAATACTTGGCAAGGATAGTGAGGCTTAGTGGCTCACGCCTGTAATCCCAGCACTCTGGGAGCCTGAGGGGGGTAGATTGCTTGAGTTCAGGCGTTTGAGACCAGCCTGAGCAAGAGCAAGACCCCAACTCTAAAAACAGCTGGGCATTGTGGAGGATGCCTGTAGTCCCAGCTACTTGGGAGGCTGAGGCAAGAGAATGGCTTGACCCTAAGCATTTGAGAGTGCCGTGAGCTATGATGTCACAGCACTCTACCAAGGGTGACAAAGTGAGACCCTGTCTTAAAAAAAAAAAAAAAATGGCAAGGAAAGATCATCGGATCATCTCAATTGTGAGATACAGTTTACACATTTTTTAGCAATTCTGAAACTGGGATATAGTTTATAATCAATGTGTATTTTATTTATTTTTGAAATAGAATCTCACTGTCTACCCCTGCGTAGAGTGCTGTGGCATCATCATAGCTGACAGCCACCTAAAATTCTTGAGCTCAAGTGATCCTCTTGGCCCAGCATCCCAAGTAGCTGAGACTACAGTCATCCGCTCCAATGCCCGGATAATTTTTCTATTTTTATTTTATTTATTTATTTTTTTTTTTGAGACATAGTCTCACTTTGTCACCCTCAATAGAGTGCTGTTGCTTCACAGCTCACAGCAACCTCAAACTCTTGGGCTTAAGAGATTCTTTTGCCCCAGCCTCCCAAGTAGCTGAGACTATAGACGTCTGCCACTGCACCTGGCTATTTTTTTAGAGACAAGGTCTCACTCTGGCTCAGGCTGGTTTCAAACTCATGAGCTTAGGTAATCCGCCCACCTCAGCCTCCCAGAGTGCTATGATTATAAGTGTGAGCCACTGCGCCCAGCAATTTTTCTATGTTTAATAGAGGTGGGTCTTGCTCTCACTCAGGCTGGTGATGAACTTGTATGCTCAAGCAATCCACTCACCCCAATGTCCCAGAATGCTAGGATTACAGGCATGAGACACCATACCCAGCTCTTTGTTTCTTAATAGTAACAGGATCTCACTCTGCTGCCCAGCCTGGAGTGCAGTGGTATCACCATAGCTCACTGTAACCTCATAGTCCTGGGCTCAAAAGATCCTCCCACCTCAGCCTCCAACTAGCTGGGATCACAGGTGCACACCACCACACCTGACTAATTTTATTTTTGGTACTGTTTATAGAGCAGGGTCTCACTATATTGTCTAGGCTGGGCTAGCCTCGAGTGATTCTCCTGCCTCAGCCTCTCAAAGTTCTGGGATTACAGGCCTGAGGTACTGCTCCTAGCCTAGGCTGGATAATTTATAAACAATGGAAACATTTTGTTCATGGTTCTGGAGGCTGGGAAGTCTAAGATCGATGCACCAGTAGATGTGATATCTGGTGAGGGCTCGCTCTGCTTCAAAGATGATGCCTTTTCTCTGCATCTTCACACTGTGAAAGGGTCAACAAGCACCATCAGGCCTCTTTTCTATGAGAGCCCTCATGACCTTATCACCTCCTGTAGGCCCCACCTCTTAAAACTATCATATTGGTAATTATGTTTCAATATATGAATTTTAGAGGGACAAAAATATTCATATCATGGCAAGTAACTAGCAGTCATTGTTGATAAGATCTGGAGGGGGCAAAATAATGAACTTCTACCTTGTGAGAGGATGAGCTTTTCTGATGAGGGGAAGGATTTGGCAGACAGAGATGGGCACCTGCCACAGCAGTGCTGAAAAGACTTCTGTGTCGGCAGCTGGACCTATGACAAAGGCCACAGGTGGTCTTCTAGGTCCATAAGTTCGGCCTTTCACTAAATCCAAATTTTATAGAACAAATCCTTTTATTAAAAAGGGTGCAGCTGGCTGAGCACCTGTAGCTCAGTGAGTAGGGCTTCAGCCACATGCACCGAGGCTAGCGGGTTCTAAGCCCAGCCCGGGCCAGCTAAACAACAATGACAACTGCAACAAAAAAAATAGCCAAGCATTGTGGCAGGTGCCTGTAGTCCCAGCTGCTTGGGAGGCTAAGGCAAGAGAATCACTTAAGCCCAAGAGTTTGAGGTTGCTGTGAGCTGTGACACCACAGCACTCTACTGAGGGTGACATAGTGAGACTCTGTCTCAAAAAAAAAAAAGGGGGGGTGGAGTACAGCAGAAAAAGATAAAGCTGTTAAAAAAAGAACAAGTTGTGGTGAACTCAGAAGGCTGCAGGTTCCCACCTGTGGTAAATGAACCTTGCACATCCCAGTTCTTAAG
>CAUYPK010156751.1:0-26811 GCA_963574355.1 Loris lydekkerianus
TGGTCAAAATGGACAAAGGAGAAATTTAAATTTTGTAAGAACACGAACAGTTATTGGTGGAGGACTGCAAGTCACCCACTTGCAAACTGTGGTGAGAACACAACCAGAGGCAGCAGACTATGGGAGAGAATTTAATAACCAGTGTGATATAAATGTGTCAACCGGTCTGTGAAACTAGTGTATGATGCCCCATGATCATATCAATTTACACAGCTATGACTTAATTAAAAAAAAAAAAAAAAAAAAGAATACCCTGTCAGGTAGTTTTGGGTTATACCACAAAGATTCATAAACTCTCCCCCTCCACAGGCCAGGGTAGATCCCCAAGTGTCCCCAGATTTCCAGTAGCTTGGATCACCGATGCCCAAGAAGGCTAGTGGTTTGCAAGTGTCTTCTGGCCACCAGCTTGTCCCCTGCAGCCTGTGGCCTACACACGGTAGGCTGACACAAATCAGGACAAACAGATGGTCACAGGCTGAGGGGCTGGACAGTCCCACTCCCCCTGATCCTCCTCTTGGACTAACCGCTGCCTTCTTGGTGCCCCTCTTGTAGATGTGCCTTCTCGTCCACAAGGATCCCAGTGTCCCCAGGCTCTGAGCCTCATCTCCACTGACCCACTTCAGACAATGTCTTGCCAGATCCCAGTGTGACCTGAGAGCTGACAGACCCCTACCCTGACCTCTGAGGGCAGGTGTGCGTTCATGTCTCCAAGATGTTTCCACCAAGATCCTTTCACATGCCATGGGAAAAAGATTGTTGCTTATGACCCAAGGAAAAGGCTCAAGTCTCTGGGATTTGAAGCTTGTTGCAAATTAACGGGTCTGCGCTGTAAACAAATGGCAGTTGTCAGAGTAAAAGGCAACACATTTTTAAATACCATTTAACTTGGTCTTAGTTTAAGCACGCTTTTTTCAGAACTCATACAAATCTCTGTTGACAGAATGTTAAAAGTAATTAAATAATGAAAATACGATCATCAGCTTTAGAGCACTATTCAGTAGAACTTACTGCCAGGATAGAAAGTTCTAGATCTCGCTCTCCCAGGCGGAGTAGCCAGTGGTCACGTGTGCTTACTAAGCATTTGAAATGTGGCTTGAAGAACTGAATTTCTAATTTCACTCAATGGTAGTACCATTTTAAATAGCCACATGTGCTAGTGTGACTACCACATTGGTAGCAGCTTCAGAGTAGCTTGCGTCTTAAAATTGCTCTTTTGACCCAGTGCACTAACGTGGAGACTACAGGTCTCTCGTTTTCTGCCAAAGCACGACTCGCTGCCCTTGCCAGTGTGAGGTCTGGGCACTTGTTGCACAGGGTCCCTGAGCCTGACCTGCAGCCACGGCCAGTCCCAGCAGCACTCCCTGCTGGCTTCAGTTGCACAGTGTTTCCACCTGCCCCAGGTCAACCCCTGCATGTCCCTGCCCACTGCACAAGAGCCGGCACACCAGGGCTGAGCTCAGGTTGGTGTTGACATGCCAGCCTCCTGCTCTGCATGGAGTGGGTGTGGAAAGGGGTAGTACACATGTGTGTACACACATACACACATACATACACATATGCGCTTCTTTGACACAAATGGTGAGGTACTACACATGCTGGCCACCCTTTGTTCTTTTCACTTAATAATAGAATGCATCCAGTATCTTGTCTCTTATCAGCGCATCTACACTGGCCTTGTGTTTTATTCCCTATGGTGCACCCCACTCTGTGGATGCTCCTCAATCTGTTTCCTCAGTCCTTGGCACTTTGATTATTTCCACCTTTCGCTATTCCATCCATGCTGCAATAAATGACCTCACGCCCTTATATGTAGGCATGTGCCCAAAAGATCCAGAGTATAAATTCCTAGAAATTACTGAGCCAAATACCCTGTATGTTTTTCACTTGGGTGACTGCTGCCAGACGTCCTCTAAAGGGGGTCCAGCAAACCACTCAGCCATGTAGAAGACACCTTGGTGTCACTCAACTCATCTTCCACAGGCAGGCCCCAAATTTCCTGAGCCCAATGGTGACCTGAAAACCCAAAGTCCTCCTGGAAGGCTAGGCAGCTTGAGCCGCGCTCCCACTTCTAATCAACACAGAGACGGAAATGTGACAGCCCCCATGGGAGGAAACAGAAGGCCATCACTGTGGGCAGGTGGGGAGCTGAGTGGGAGGAGAGCACGGGCCCTCGGAGCTCTACTAGAGTGTCAGCCATTCCTGGCCCATTATGTGACAATTAGCTCCTCTTGAGCATGTTCTTAAGTGGAGGGGACAGTAATTAATGTCATTAACCCTCATTAAGAGAGCATGCTGCAGAATGGAACCTGATTAAAGTGGAATTTGAGCTTTCATGGCCCTGCACTTAGGAGCGTGCAGGTCCCAGGTCCAAAACCATGTCCTGATGTCACAGCATTGCTCAAAAGACTCCCCTGAGAAGGTCAGGGTCCAAACACCTATGTTCAGAACAGCAAGTTTAAAACCTCGATGCTGAAGAGCCTGCTTTTGAGACTCTTCCAAATGTATACCCATATTTAATACAAAGTCAGCAATCAGGGTAGGGGTCACAGGGCTGTTTCACAAAAGTGACACTATTTTTAGCCACTCATTCTACAGGACCCAAACCATTGACATAAGTGGCTTCTAATGTCCTTGAAAGTCTTGGCATTTGAGGTAAGAGAGGCAAGGGTGATGCTGACAAAGGCCGAGGAAACGATAAGAGACTGTGGGGCCAACAAGCGGCACCCCTACACCATGAGATTTGGAAAACCAGGACCTTCACCCGAAATGTGTGTCTCAAGGCCCCTGAAACCCATCACCAGCATCACCCATTGGCTCACACGCGGTGGCCTTGACAACCCCACCTCCTGCAGGTGTACAGCCGCGGCAAGCCAGGGCTTCTGTGCTCATCCCTGTGCCTTTCCTCAAGAGCCCTCTGTGCACTCGCACCATGCCAGGCTGGGGTGCAAGAGCACAGGCATGGCAGCCTCGTAGGAGAGGAGACTTAATAAAATGGTTGCGCTGATGAATGAGGTGGGCCAGACAGGGGCAGGGCGTGTGCACCAGGGAGCCCCACCTAGTCGGAGGGAGCAGGCTGAACAGTGCTTGACTTCACCCCTGCAAGAACCCTTCCTGGATGGAGCCTCTGAGACTTTATGGGGAAGCTCCAAGTCTGCCTCTTCAGCTCCGGCTAACAGCTGCACTCAGCACCTCTGCAGTCACCTTAGATGGAGCATTCAGGGTCCCTGTGCAGGGGCTGCAGTCAAGAGGGGGTTACTACCTCATAACTGATCAGCAGGACAGCACTTCTCCCGCTGAGTCTGGACGGGGGAGTGAGGGCTGAAGAGCGCAGAGGAGCTCTGGCTTCTCCACCACACGCTCCTTCTGTTTTCTGACACCTGACTCATCTCCCAAGGCAGCTGACCTGGGTCCTCCACGGGGCAAACAAGCATGGTTCCTGACTCTTCTTCTGGCCACCAGATTACCCGCCTCAGAAACAAAGTCTCTGCAGCCCGTTCCAGCGGGTCAGAGCAAGGGCCCTGAGGGCACCAAGCACAGAATCTGACTCCTGCCCTAGGAGGGCATGCAGTGGGCTCTTTTCCTCCTACGCCATGGTGGGGGGGAATCGGGCAGTGACAGACAGTGCTCCAGGCACAGCGCCCACTGGGCAGGTTCCCCACAGTCACTCGGAGCACCCAAGTAGCCCTGCCTCACACCACAGGTGCCACAGGTGGCCTCTGCCTTCCTGAAGTGAAAGTGGGTACTGTGATGGGAGGGGGGAAGCTCCTGCCTCCTCAGGGCCAGGGCAAACGTGTCCTCAGAGGATCCCTGCTGGGGCCCTCTGCAGCCCCCCACCTGTGCAGTGTGGCTCACACCACCTCCATCTCCGGAGCCCTGGGTCAGCTTCCTTCTATGGCCTCAGAGAAACCCCACTGGGCTGTGCTGGGTCCAATTTCTCCAAACTTCCTAGTAACCTTGGTCAATCCAGCCACACATGTACATGCACACATACAGGATAGCACATGATGTACATGCCACACTATGCACACACAGCACACACACGCCACACATGGCACACACAGCACACATACGCCACATAGCACACATGCCACACACTGCACACATGCCACACACGCCACACATGGCACGTACACGCCACACATTGCATACACGCCACACACTGCACACGCTACACACTGCACAAACGGCACACGTGTATACACATAAACACGTGCACTGTAAAAGCCACATGAACTATATACACATCAAACACCACACACACGATACACACATACAAATATGCCACTCGCTGCACACACATACACACGTATCATGCATACACATACCCCATCCACGCAATACAGAAACACCCACACATGCATGCGTGCACACACATGCAGTCGCACAGCCACCGTTATGTCCTCAGTGGGGTTGATGGCAGGTTCCTCAACCTGAGCCTCAGGCCTCTTCCCGCAGCTGCAGCAGGGACAGGAGCTGCTGAGGGGATGCCGAGCAGGTGCCCCGGGTGTGTTTACTGTTTACAGGAAAACAGCGCCTTCCTGCTCCTCGTGGGAGTCAGCAGAGACCCCAGCTGTGACAGGAAAGGCTGACGCAGAACCCCCCATGGTGCCCAGCTGCACCCTGAGCACAAGAAGGGCAGGAAGGGCCACCACTGCCCCCAGGAGAGCAACAGGGACGGTCACCACGCTGGACGTGCATTTCCCCTTGGCCGGCTAATGCACTTTCCACTGAGGCTCCACCAGCCACACGGCTTCCAGCAGAAGGGAGGCCAAACATGGGGTGACCCGGGGCCTATCTAGGGAATCCCAAGAAGCCACATTTCTTTCCTCACCCACAGAAGTCCCGGAGTGACCTCCACAAACAGCCTTCTAGCTTTGCGCTCCTCTTGTTCTTCAGACAGAAGCATTCCAAATGCGAGGAACCCGGAAACCCTTGTCTGGTGTCAGTCCTGAGTGTCATTTGTGGTGAGAGGAGTGGTGGCCAGGCCCACCAGGCCTTGTAAACAACTGGGCTTCAGATACATCTTTGAGAAGGCGCCCAAAGTGCACATGGCAAAGTCACGCCTGCACACAGAACCTTCAGCACAGACACCCTGAAAGATGCAGACCCGGTACTCACACACGTGCATAGCTACGGCGGGGCACTCCGTGCTCCCACAGGCATGTGACTGCCTGAGCTCCCTGGCTCATTCTAAGCCCGAGACTTACACAATTTGAGCTGGAGCCCTCTCGGATCCCAGGTCTCCTCATTCCGGCGGGCAGCAGCACTGCCTGGGAGCTCTGCTGGAGGCCCACATGGCCATCTGGGTTTGGCTGCAGTAGGGCCTTCTGGAGGCCGTCCCGGCCCCAGGGAGAGGGGTCTCTGAATCACCCCGGAGGCTGCGAGCTCTTCCCTCAAAGCCATCATCTTACCGGCTCTGCTGCCACAGTCCCCTCTGTGTCTGCTGTCTGTCACCTTGGCCTTGCTTTCTTTTTCCTAGGCCTTTGCTGCCACCGACATGGGCATATTTATCTGTTTTCCATCCTCCCCTGTGCTGCACGAGAATATGAGACCCCACAAGAGAGGGGTTGCTGCTCCCTGGGCTTGCTGTGCTGTCCCCTGAGACTAGAACAGTGTGGCCAGAGACAGTGCTCTAAACAGGGGACAAAGAGCATGTCTCCCACTTTTGCTGCCAATGAATTCTCAGGGGTTCGGCATAGCAGAAGCTTGTCAGCCATTTAAGTCCAGCTGGGGCAGCAGGAGGACTTCTCTCAGATTCATCCAGGCCAAAGGCACTGCCATCTTCATGGTCACCCTGGGCATCAAACTCCAGCCCACAGGTGGGGAAGGGAGAGCACAGGAGGCTGGTGGAGGGGCTGTGAAGGCGCGGGTGGAGTGTGCACGTTCCCTCACTCGCTATACCCAAGTGCACGGGAGGGGGAGACACAGGAAATGTGAAAATCTACCTGCAATTTTTTACATGGTGGCCTCAAGTGGGCACGTTCAGGGAAGTGTCATTCTCAAGCAAAGACACTAAAGGCAGATGGAGGGCAGGGCAGATGCACACTCCCTCTGTCACCCTGTTAACATTTGCTGTCTCACCACCTTTGTCCTTGTGCTGCTTATAACAGAATGTCAAAACTGAGTAATTTACAAGGAACAGGAATTGGGTTATGACAGGTTTGGATGCTGGGGAGTCCACCTAAGGCTGAGGGGCTGCGTCTGGTCCGGGCCTTCTGGCGATGGGGACCCTCTGCAGAGTCCCAACGTGAGGGACATTGGTTGGAAAGGGGGCTGAGTGTGCGGGTCTCTTTCTCCTCTGTGAAGACGCATGTCCCAGTCCCAGATGATGTATTAACCCACTAGCCAGTGGATGGATTACATTCCTGAGGGCTCTGCCTCCTAAAAGCCCACCTCCAGAGACTGCCACACTGGGGATTAAGGTAAAAATGAATTTTGGAAGGGACTAATATTCAAACCATAGCACACATAGTGCCTGAAAATGCCAGAACAGACTCGTTCTTTTGAAATAACACTTTCTAATAGTCTTGTCAAAACACAAATGTCCATAAGAGGGGGATAAACTTCGATGCTCTCCTTGAATTATGACCCAAGTGAGAAGAGAAACTCAACATGTGTTTGTTCCGGACACATAGAGATAAGATTGACTTGTACCCAGGGCTGGAGATGCTGCAGCCCCCGCCAGCCCTTCCCAGGCCTGTCGCCTTGTGCAGAGGGAACTAGTGCCCTGCCTTCCAGCACCCTCAGGGAATTTCACCCCGCTCTGCCCTTCACGGGAAAGGAGTGAAGAATGGGTACTTCTGTGCTTGGCTTCCTGCAGCCAGCGCGGTGCTCCTGCATCCCTTCTGCACGCCTGCAAGCAGCAACAGCTCCTGCATTTCCGTCACTGGTGAGTGTCCCCTCATGGAAACCACACTTAGGATTTCTTATTTTACTGTCAGCAAACACATGTCTTCCTTTGTCCAGTTTGGGGCTGATATCAACACAATGCTATGGACACCCACGTCCACATCTCTCTGCGCGCAGGTGCACACACTGTGTTTTGGGGCTTGCCTGTGACAGCAGCCGCAGACCCCAGCACCTCCCAGGGGGGCAGCAGTGCCCACGGTCTGCCCCCCGCTGTCCCAGCTGCACCCACACAGCAGCGCGTGCAGACTCCACTGCTCCCCGTCCTCCCCACATGGTGAGGTCGCTGTTGTTACTGTCCCCACTCTGGAGGGGTGTGGCAATCTCACACACAGGCTAGTTTCCTTTTCACAGATGACTACTGAGATTCACACGTTTTTACATGCTTAGCAACTGGATAAACTTTTGTGAAAAGCCTATAGAGCTGATTTTCTACTTTTCCATTGCCCATCTTCCACACCGATTTTGAGTTTCTTTCTGTGTTATAGACAGAAGCTATTTACAGGTACGTATGTTGTGAATATTGTTCCCCATGCTCTAGCATCCTCTCACTGTCCCAATGGCATCTTTTCATGTTCTTCTTTTTTTTTTTTTTGAGACAGAGCCTCAAGCTGTCGCCCTGGGTAGAGTGCCAGCTTAGGCGACTCTCTTGCCTCGGCATCCCGAGTAGCTGAGACTAGAGGCACCCGCCACAACGCCCAGCTATGTTTTCTTGCATTTTGGCAGGGCTGGGTTCAAACCTGCCACCCTCGGTATATGGGGCTGGCGCCCTAGCCACTGAGCCACAGGCGCTGCCCAAAAAGAAGTTCTTAATGTTAATGCAACTTAGCTTATCAGTCTTTCCTCTGCAGTTACAACATTTTTATGTTCTATGTAAGAGGTCGTCGTCTCTCTCAAGATTTGAAGCTATTGTTTCTAATATATTTAGAAATGTTATTGCTTCATTTATCACATTTGTATCTACCATTTCTCCTGGGATTGATTTTTGTTTATGGTTTAAGTTTCATTTCTCTTTTTTTGGAGTTTTGGCCAGGGCAGGTTTGAACCCGCCACCTCCGGTATATGGGGCTGGCACCCTACTCTTCTGAGCCACAGGCACCGCCCTAAGTTTCATTTCTTATCCACATAAATATACAATAGATCCAATTGCCTGGCACCATTTATTGAACAGACTGTCCTTTTTTCCCAACTGCTTTCCAAACCCCTCTGTGTCATCAAAAATAATTGTTACCAGGTGCAGTGGCAAACACCTGTAGTCCCTGCTACTCAGGAGGCTGAGGAGGGAGGATCACTTGAGCACAGGACTTTGAGGCCAGAACTGGGGCAACACAGTGAAACATCATCTCTTTTAAAAAGTATTAAAAACTAATAAAAAATAAAAACAAGTGTTCATATATACAATGACTTGCTTGTGAAGCCTCTCTTCTGATCTCCTACATCTAATTGTCTATCATTCTGCCAGTACAACACTGGACTACTATAGCTTTACAATAATTATTTACAGAGTAAATAATTTTTTGCCCACCTTATTTTTCTCCAGAAGTGTCTCAGATATGTTTGATACTTGGCATTGAATTTTGTTTGATCAAAATCAATGCCATGTTTGATACTTGGCATTGAATTTACAATCAGCTTGTCTATTTCCACCTCCCAAAATCTTATATTTAAATGTGGATTATGTTGAATCTATAGGTCAATTTGAAAACAGACATCTTTACATTATCGAGTTTGCCAATCCATGAAAGTGGTGTTTCCCAGCATTTGATTCAGGCTTTTAAATTTTCTTAATAATGTTTCTAATTTTCGATAGAGAAATCTTACACATCTTTTCTCATATTCGTACACATTCAATAATTTCGTACTATAAATTTTTTTAAATTTCTCTGTGTACATGTTTGTTACTGATACATAGAGGGTTGACTTTTATACCCAGAAACAACCTAAACCTAGTATCTAATTTTAATTATCTATTTGTAGATTCTTTGGAGAGGTTAATGGCTGTCATATTGTCTTTGAAAATGACAGTTTTATTTATTTATATGAAATCCTTATAATTCATATTTCTTTTTCTTGCTTTATTGCACAGGCTTGGCCCTCTAGTTAAGATGCTAAATAGAAGTGATGATATATGGCAGCCTTGTTTCAGATCTCAACAGGAAAATGTTCAATGTTGAATCATTTAGTACAAAATTTCACATAGTTTTGTTTTAAATATACTTTATCAGATCTAGTGTGCTAAGAATTTGATGATGTATAAATGCTGACTTACATTAAATAGTTTTCTGCCTTGATTTGTAACTGCATGCTACTCAGTAGGAAGTCCACACACCAAGACAGCAGAGAAAGTTTAACATCACAAAGTACCATGCAGGACGGAGAAGAAAATTTCTCAAATCCGTCCCCCTGAGAATTTGGAGCCAAAGTTTTTAAAGATAATTTGGGGCTGACTGGTGGAGATGAACTCACAGAACTGCGAAGTAGAAATTGCCTTCCTGTGCTGAGTGAGAGGGTCACAAGACCACTCGGGTCAGTTCTGTGGTGTAGGTTACTGATCTGGTTAGGCCAGTTTGTCCACCAGAATGCAGAGTCTACAAGACACCTCCCAAACCAGCCTTAGGTTTCACAGGGCTGTTACCTTGGAAGCAATGAAGAAAGCTAAGAACCTCTATGACCATCAACTGTATGTGAGCAATTGTAGAAAAGCAAAATAGGACAAAGCTGGATATGCACACACACATTTAACTATCCTATACTTTACAGAATTTAGGCACCTACCAGAATTCCTACCTGATGCCCTTTTTATTAAATTTATAAAAGATGATTCTAAATTGACATAATCACATGACTTTCTTCTTCATTTCATTCATTTAATTGAATGATTTTAATTGAATTTTATTGAAAGAATTATTGATTCACATGCTTTTAAAAAACAACACAGAGAGAGAGAGATCTCCCGTACATTTTTCCCAGTCTCTCCTGGTGACATTCAGCACAACTATGTTATAATATCATTGATACAACATACCGATTTTATGCAGATTCCCACAGTCTTGCATGTGGGAATCTGATTATTAAGTTTTATACAGTTTTATCCCCTGTACAGGTTCTGTGACCACAGCCAAGCCACAGATAACTCCAACACCACACCCCCCTCTGGCTGCCCTGTTACACCCACATCCTCTCCCATCCTGCACCCCCAACCTTAGTGATCACTCATATATTCTCCATTTCTAAGACTTTGTTATATAAATGGAATAATACAGCTTGACACCTTTGGGGACTGGCTTTTCTTACTCAGCATGGTTCCATGGGTATAATTCCAGGTTGTTGCCTGTATCAGAGGTCTGTTGCCTTTTACTGCTTTACAGCTTCCTGTGGTACAGATGCCCCTCAATCATCTAACTATTCACCTGTCAAAGGACATCTGGGCTGATCCTAGTTTTTAGCTTTTATACAAATAAAGCCACTTGCAGGTATGTATACAGCTTTTTATAACTTCCTTATTTCAGTAAATATAACTTTCCTAGTGAAAACCTGGGATAAGGGCCCAAGAGTGCAATTGCTGGGTCTTTATATGTTTAACTCTGTAAGAAATTGTCAGAAATGTCAAACTTTCAGAACAGCAATGCCATTTCCCATCCCCAACTGTAGCGTATGAGTGATCCAGTTTCTCCAGATCCCCCTCGGCATTCGAAGCCGTCACTCATCGTTTAATTTACTCTCTTACAGGTGTGAGATCATATTGTCTTTCTTATAAATCATTTTATTTTCTGTGGAAATATTTGGCTTAGAATATTTGCCTCTATATTCTTAAATGAGACTGTCCTATAACTTTCTTCTCTATAATATTCTTGTTACAATAGGTTTTCATATCAAAATCTCATGAAATCAGTAGTAAAATATTTTTTATTTTGCTATTCTTAGTGAGAATTTGTGTGTGTGAGACTGGCATTCTTTTTGTAAAGGTTTGGTAGCATTCCTGGTGAATCAATTTAGAATTTTCTTTGTAGAAAGAGTTTTAATTTCCTATTTAACACACTGTATGACTATTCAGATTTTCTATTTCTTCTAGTGTCAACTTTGGTAAGTTGTATTTATTAAGAAAATTTCATCAGGACTTTATCTTTTCTTTTTTTTTTTAATTTTTTTTTTTATTGTTAATTTTTTATTGTTAAATCATAGCTGTGTACATTGCACTAAGGACTTTATCTTTTCTTTAGAAACATTTTCAAAGACCCACTTTCCTCGCTGGATTTGATGGTCATCTATTGTAATTTTTTTAGTTCCTGCTCTGTCACATTTTTTCCTTCTTGGCATTTAATTGGTTGTTCTTTTTCTAACTTCTTCAGGATAGTTGGCTTCTTAATTTTTAGCCTTTCTTTTTTTTTGGCACTATATATATTAAGATCTTTAAATTTTTTCTGAAAATATATCTCTTGATAGTTACCAAATCTCAAAACACAACTTCAAATATAAAATATAATCAGTGTGATGCACGTTAGGGCACACACATACATGTACATGCACGTTAGGTGTGTGATCATTAGGGCACACACGTACATGTACATGCACGTTAGGTGTGTGATCATTAGGGCACATATGTATATGTACATGCACGTTAGGTGTGTGATCATTAGGGTACACACATACGTGTATATACACACAGAATCAGAGGTCATATGTCACAATTGGCAGTGATATCCAGATAATGAGGTTAATGTTTACTCATTTTGTCACTTTCTAAATTTTGCCAAGATTTTCCAATTGATTTTTTTTCACAAATGGGACTCTTTATTTGTCACTATTAAAAGCCTGAATTTTGGGCTGATTCTTGGACTGGTGGTTCATATCCATTAGCTTGTTTAACTTTAGCACCTATCTCATCCCCAGTAGCTTTTCCAGAACTACTGCCTTCACCATGAAGCTCCATGAGTCTTCCCAATTCAAACTTGGGCCTCTTCAGCATTTTTACTTTTCTAACAAAGACATCATGGAGAGGATAAGTAGATTGGCATGCCTTTTCTATGTCTTTCCCAATGCTGTCTGAAATCAATTTATTGACAACTTCTTTCAAGTCATTCATCTGCACCTCTCTGGTCATGATTTCCATAATTTACTTCTGGATTTGGCAAACCTGTTGGTGCTGGTTATAAGAGGTCTTCTTTATCTGATGTGATTTTTAGTAAAACCAACAGAGAACAGATGAAGCAAATAACCATGAGCAGTCTTAACATCAACATGAGCTTCAGTCATAGTCTGCCATTTTTTAAACATAGAACACATTTTGTCACAGGTAAGATCCATGCCATGGAAGTTAGTCAGGCAGTTTTGGCCCTGAACATCGTCAGTAATCAGCTTGAATTTTCCAAATGCAACTTCATAATTCTACAGATCAGCAAGACTCACTTCAAACACTCAACCTTTGAGGCTACAGGATGCAATTTTGGTTCCTTGAGTCCTGGTGACTGATGTTTCTCAAATATTTCTTATGTTGAACATAGCAGGTGCCTTCACATCATACCAATCTTTCTTAGAAAATTGATCAACCACTTTCTTCTTAGCTCCCTTTTTGCCACCTTTCGGAAGGCATTTGTTCTTGTCGACCACGATGGTGGTGCTCAGTGAGCCAAAAAGGCAAGATTTTCCGAATTAATACACACTGCTCCAATTTTGCAATTTTATATATATATATATATGTGTGTGTGTGTGTGTGTGTGCAAGTATAAATTAAATGAAATGGAGGCTTTTCCCACTATAATGCTGTGTGTGCAAGTTTTGTAGTGGTAGAGTAAAATGTGACTTTAAAAGCTGCATAAATTTGATAGATGTAGGAAAGCAGATTCAGTAGAGTCTCATTTTAATTTTAGTGCTAAAGCCGTATCTCTATATTTTCCTAGGTAGCACATCTGGAATCCTATGATGAGTTTTTTTTAAAGTGGATAACATGTTCAACAATGGAAAATGGGAGTTTTAAGCAATCAATCAATGACAAAAAATTATGGAAAAACATATGTATTTTCTTAACTAAACAATGGATTAGGAAGTGAAGGAACATCATCACTTCAATGTATCTGTAGAGTAAAAACACTAGAGGAGAGAAAGGGGAGAAAGGCAGCCTCATTGTTCAACCCCTGGAAGCCCCACTTCACCTTGCTCCCACAGCTAATAACCGCATTACATGTCAGGCCTATGATCTCCAAGAGGAGACTCAGGGAGACAAGTGTGAGCCCCAGTGGCTCCACACACACATCCCTTCCTGCTGGCACTCCCACAGTCCTGGCTCACTCCTCTTACTCTCCGTGCTGCCCCGATTCTGAGCCCAGCACCCAACTCTCTGCTTCTCGGCCAACACCCTGTCCTGCCACAACAGTAGCCACCAGGCTCCAGGATTCCAAAGAGTGGGAATGCCAGATGAAGAGCAGAGTCTTCCCAGTCTGGTCTAGAGAGTGGGACATGGAAGACACAGGACTAGGCCTACATTTGGCCAAAGGGCCAGGGAGAGGGATTGGCAGGATCAGAGCCCCCCAAGGCCTCTCATTTGGGACCAGGAGAAACTGAGGGACTCAAGACTCCCAGCAGATACCAGAACTCACGGTGAGCTCACAGAGATGCCCACCACCTCCACCACCGTCTGCCTTGTGAGATGTAACACTTTGCCCTGCTGGCCAGGCTCGCAGGGTGGGGGCATCTCCTAATGTGGCAGCCAAGGGTGGGTAGGCCTGGCAGAAGCTGATACCAACCAGAAGCCAATGCTTCCCACGCTTATCTCCATGGGTCTCCTCTTGGAGACCATAGGCCTGTGCAGAGACCTGTGCTCAGTTCTGGGCACCCCAAGCCTCCCTGAGCACAGAGTGTGGTCCTGGAGGGGATACAGATGATTAACTCAAACCACAGAGCAGACGTGACAATCCTCTCCCTTGCGAGACAGATTTGACTCCACGTGGAAGCTAATTCATTCTGCCTCAGCAACTTTCTCAATTTGCTGGAATTCTACAACTGACAGATCAGCTGATGGGGAATATTACTTTTATATAAAACAGTGAGCTGCAGACTTCAAAGGGTTCTCTGAGATGAATTTAATTACATGCTCCCCAACAAGACATCCAAAATACCCTTGCTTAGCTTTTGTGTGTGTATTCATATTAAGCACAATGCTCACATCCTGCGACATCAGTATTTCTCTTCACATCACTGGAAACATGAGGACTCTGGAACTGGTTGGAGCAAATTATAATGCACCCAGCCAGGGCCTTTTGTTACACAGCCCTTCCATGGTGGTACCTGCCTGCTCCTCTGAAAGCCGGGGGACCACTGGAGTTCATTTGAGAACATTCTACCCCAAGTTGGCCGTGCACATTATTTTTGCCCTATGTGGGCAGTCTTTTTATTTTCCTCATGACATCAAGTGACTTTGAGTCTCGCATGATACATACTCACACATAGCCAGGGAAAAGGATTATTGCACTATCCGGATTAAATAACGCTTCTAATAATGAGCTGATGAGAAACGGAATCATCATGGTCTCCTGTGTGGCCCTGGAGTGTGGTGGGAAGGAACTCCAGGACAGCTCGGGTCAGTTTGCCCTACAGAGGCTGGCCAGTGCCTTCCTCTAAATGCTCAGTATCTGGATTTGGGCTACTCTTGACCTGGATGGAGCCAGTTCCTACCTGTTGTGCTGGCCCCTGGGAACGGGGGAATGATAGACCTTTCAGAGGTTAACCAACGCTAAAATAGCAACCAGATGCAGGAGAGCTCTAGTGCACCTTTGTGGGCTGGCTTTCTAGGCCTGGGGTGACCTTGCTGCCAGTCAGGCTGTCCTAGACCATGGGATCCCTGGAGAAGGTGGACCAGCCTCTCTCCCACCAATAACTCTTCAAACTGGGGGTAGGCACCAGCACACAGCACCAAGGAGCGACTGCCCCTACAGTGGTCAACACTGCCCATCTCTTCTCACCAGCATGGGACCTCCAGTGGCCAAGGATGCCCCATCCTCCCTCTGCACAGAGAAACAGTCACTTGGCTCAAGGCCTCTGTCCTTGGTGGGAATGGAAACCTCCCTCATTCCTCTAGGAGCACAGGGAGAGCTTGATGGAGAGATGGACCGATGGACACCTGCCCAGGGTCCAGTTGAAAGGGATACTGGCACAACACTGGGGTCACAGTGCCCTCAAGTGGAGTTTTGCAGCACTACTGTCCATCAGTTCCAGGCTGGGAACCCCCTGGCACTGGCCAATGCGTTTCTGAATCTGCTGCCATGAATATAAAGATGGTGGCATGTCGTTTTATGGATAAGTATATTTATTTATTAATACAAAATAAGATATTCACCATCTGCAGAGAATGTCAGTCTTTAGCCTGAGGAGGGCCTCCCATAACCTGCCCCGGCCTTATTGCCCACCCTGCAAATGCTCATAGGCAATGGCCACCCCGTAAGAAAAAGTGTGTCCCTCCCCTGTGGCCTTGGGACATCCAGGCGAGGGGCTAGAAAAGGGAGGGAGGTGAGCATTGGTAATGAAGCTCTCACTGGGCCTATTTCCTGCAGGGCCCCGGAGGCTGTCAACCCGGCAAGGGGTGTCAGCTGTGTGCTGCTATGGCTTGGGACAGGGAGCTGCCCACAGGGAGGGGCGGCCACTGTGCGTGAGCAGCTGCTACAGCCCCCATGCGGCCTGGCCTGTCCCCCAGGAAGTACATGGTGCAAGTAACTGTGTTCTGATGTACCCTGTGGGCTTCACCTGGACATCAGCCCTAGCCTCTTCTACTGGGTCATCGTCACTTGCCAGGTGCCACCCAGGAAGGGCGTGACTTTGGCTTAAAGGGGAAATCCTGAAGGTGTCAAGGACCAGAGGTTACGGTCATCACACCCCTCGCGGCGGAACCACGCATTCCTCCTTTGCTGCTGTGCTGCTGTTTCCTTTTTTGAGTTGTATTTCCATTGACACATAACAACTGTACACGTATGTGAGGGACAGTGCAATGGTCCATGCTTGCACACTGGTGTTCACTGCAGAGCTACTCGAATAGCCACCATGTGGAATGATCCTCAGTGTCTACCAGCAGATCAGTGGAGCTTAAAATGCAGTGTGTATGCAGCCTGGAATACTATTCAGCCATAAGCAAGAACAAAAGCCTATCACCTGCAGAAACATGGGTCAGCCTAGATGACACTGTGCTAAGCAAAATAAGTCAAACGCAGAAGGACAAACATGACCTTTTCCTTCTGTAAGGAAGAACCAGGCAGAGACCTCACCCCAGCTGGGGTGGGATCATTGTCACACAGCAGCATTGTGGCACAGCTGGGTCAGAGGTTCCTGCACATATGAGGTTATGTGGGGAATAAAAGTCGTAGACTAGGGGACACAGTCCCCTGGCAGCCCTGCAGAAGTGGGGACTCCTGAATGGAGGACCCCGGAAGAGGACTCCTGTCACTCATTTCTGCCATCAGAGGTACTATCCAAAGGCAGGCGTGTGCCACAGTGGTGAAAGCAACACTAGGTTGGGGTTGGTCCCTGAACCATCAGTGTCTGCAAGCACCTTTGGGGAGGCCCAGCCAAGTTCCATGTCCCTGCTTCTCTGATGAGATGGACAGAACCACAAAAAATGACTGCAAGGGAGCTGGTGTCTGGCCATATCCTGAAGGAAACCCCTGCCATCCTCTGTGCCACTGTCAGAATGCTAAGCTGGGCTACAGGAAAACACCAGAATTTAAATCAAAATGAGTGCTGGGGAAAGGGCCTTCCAAGGGTAACAGAGCTGGGAAGTCACCATCTTGACAATTTACTATAAGATGTACAAGTAAGCTCTAAAACGGCATTTTAGAGGGAGTCTGTCAAACACAACTGGCCTGTGCCTGCATTCCCCTCTCCCCACCCCCAGCTCCCCAGACACTGCCTTCTTCAGGCTCCAGATTCTCTCATGGCCTTGGGAGATGGAAAAGGGACACGGGGACTCTCCTCCCCTGAATGGATAAGAGAAGTCCTCATCACTGAGAGTCCAGGAACAGACAAATCCACCCTCCTGCCTCCCCCTCCAGTCCGGGACGCCCTAAAGACTGATGGCCTAGTGCAGGTGGCAATGCACACACCAGGTGGAAGGACTCACCTGAGCAGGGCAGTCCTGACTTGGGGGGACAAATGCCTCTGTCAGGCAAGCTCACCCCGGGGACGCCCCCACTTTCCTGCCAGATGCAAGTTGTGATCCTGGTAAGAAAGGGGTGCAGAGTAGGGAGGTTACCCGTAGGGGAGGACAGACCCTATTCTAGCATCTAGCTGATTTACACATGGGATAATATTAGTAAGGCTGTAACGACCCAATGTTTCAAGAGGTGTAACATGAACCAGACAGGCTTGACATTCAAAGGGATTTGGAGAAAAGCACGACGATCAAAAACTTGACGTTGTCCCTTCTGCTTCTCTCCTGGTCAGAACGAGGGGTCTGAAGGACAAATCTGTGTGTCCATGATGGTCTTTCTGTCTTGGTCCAGCATGTTAGGATAGCACAGCTGTGCTGACCTCATCAAACCCCCATCACAGGGGGCAGCGACGTGTGCACACGCACACACTCTGCGGTTAGCGTATGTGGTTCAGTTTCTGTTTGGGTTTTTTTTACAAATATAATTTGGAAACGTGACATCCTGTTGACTCTCACTGACTCTCCTGTCACCTGGGTGAATCCCCTGGAATGGAGATGGTCTGCGTGATACGGGAGCCAGGCCAGGAAAGGGGGTCATGGGGTATATTGGGGCCAATAAAACCTTCTTGAACATTGGTTTCTTGGAGACAAGTTGGGGACATCACACTGCTTTCTCCCGAGGTGTCCTGCTGCCATTATTAGGTCAATAAATCCTCATAAGCCCCTGTCCCCCTGCACATCACCCCAGGAGCCCGGGCCTGACTGCTCTGGGGGTGGGGTAGAAGTGCGGTGTAATAGGATGCGACCTCCTGTTGTCCTCTCCCGGAGCACCTTCCAGCACTGGAGGTCAATAAAATGTCCTCAGACTGTATCTTTGTCCAATGTCCCTCGGACTGCAGAGAGGACACAGCTAGTAAGTGGAGAGGGGAAGGCCTGCTAGGCCACACAGGTGCCCAGGCACTAGAAGGGGCACAGGGGACCACCATGGATGCTGTCGGGAAAATGACCACGAGGATGGAGCCGAGGACCATCCACGTAGCTTGGAAGCAGAAAGGATGAGCAGTCTGGATGGGGTTTGAGGAGCCTGCCCTGGGCCGCAGGGCATGTAAGGGCACTTGTGAGGGGCACCTGCAGCCCCAGGGCCCTGCTGAATCTTCAGGCAGTGCCCCTCTGTGCTGGACCTTCTTAACATGCAACCTCTTTATCAGTGGGTGGGGTAGGAGCCCCAGAGTCTGCATTTCCCACCTGTCCTCAGGTGACACTGACTCTATTGGTCCCTGTAGATAGTGTTAGAAATAAACACAGGATCATGAGCTCCACCCCAGACCTGGCGGGTCAGAATCTGCAGTTTATGACATCCCCAGGTGATTCAAGTGCCCATTAAAATTCCAGACACCAAGTCTTAACCAATGGACACCAGAAAGAGGGCAAATTTGATAAAATTGTGGACATTGTTGCTGCCCGACAGATGACCAGAGAGCCCATGTCAAGGGACCACCTCTCAGCGCAGCCAGGACACAGGATATGACCAGGCACCCTGCTGACGGAACGACCCGCCTGTGGTTCAGAGCTGCTACTGTTGGGATGTGTCCCCTCTAAAACTTAGGTGCTGCCAAGCGATGGTATTGATGAGTGGGGCTTTGCAAGGCTCCTCCCTCATGAATGGGATTAGGGCCCCTAAAAGGGGGCGTGACAAAGGGTGCCTCCCACCTGCCGCTGTGGGAGGAGCTGCAGGAAGGCCCTCACCAGGCGCCCCTGCCAGCCCCTTGGTTTGGACTTAGTAGCCTTAGTAGAACGGTGGCAAAGACATTTCCATTCTTCAGAGGTTACCCAGTCTCTGGTATTCCAATATTGCAACACAAAACAACATAAGACAATAGCCCTCCCATCTGGTGGCTCTGCAGTAGGATGGATGTGCACTGACAGCTGAAATTCCACACTGTCCCTTAGTCTGTTCATTTCACACGCACAAGTCCAGGTGCCCAGGGGTGTGCCAGAGTGAGTGTGTACCTGGAACCCAGTGCAGATGCATCAACCTCAGTGCTCATGAGAAAGTCGGTTCTGCAAAGCTTTGCATCACTTGCCCTTTAAAACCCATTTCCTCATCAGCAGCACCTGGGGAAACTGGGGCTCTGCTCGGGAAAACTGTCTCACCAAGACGGTGCTCAGGTCCTCCCCCAGCCCAGGCTCCCCTCTTCCAGGCCTGTAGCACAAATGTGCCAACTTCTGTGCTGATGATCCATGTATGTTTTTAAAACTGACTTTTTTTGAGACAGAGTTTCACTCTGTTGCCCTTGGTAGGATAGTGGAGTATCACAGCTCCCAGCAACCTCAAACTCTCGGGCTTAAGCGATTCTCTGGCCTCAGCCTCCCAAGTAGCTGGGACTACAGATGCCCACCACATTGCCTGGCTATTTTTCTGTTGCTGTAGTCGTTGCTGTTTAGCAGCCCTGGGCTGGGTTTGAACCCGCCAGCCTCAGTATATGTGGCTGGCGCCCTAACCCCTGAGCTATGGGCACCAAGCCAAAACTAACTTTTTTTAAATGAAGTACAATAAACTAGTTGTCCTTAAGATGAAAGCCTGTGGCACTTCTGACTTCAGAACGACCTGGTCCTTGAAACTTCCTCAGTGGATTTCATGAGGGAAGAGAAATCATCACGGCAAGGACTGAATTTGTTCTAATTTGCTTCTTGTTTACTTTTGCTGCAGTCAAGCATCTTTCCTATATCCTGGGAACAGTCTCTGAATGTCCTTGCCTGGTTTTCTTTTTTTTCTTTTACTTGTGGGTTTATAACATCTCTTCGTGTATTGAAAATAACACCCTTCCTGATGACAAAATGCTCTGTGTGTCTCTCTTGTTTTTGGACTCCACATACCGTCACTTCATTCTATAAACATCTGACACTTAGGCCCCATCAAATTTGTTCATTTCTAAAAATGGGTTTGAAAGACCCCGCGCCCCAATCTAAGGTTAAAAAAATGTCTCCTTCATTTCACTTTATTACTTTTATGGTTTTACTTAAAATTTAGTTAATATGTCTGGGACATATTTCTGTGTGTGCTGTTAGTTAAGGATCTAACTAATTCACTTCCTCCCAATGAACAGTCAGCCCTCCAAATATTGTTTATGAAACTATCTATTCTTTCTTCCACTGACTTCAAATTCCCTGATACATTATTCAAGCACAGGGAGTATGGTGGAACATGTTGAGTACAATGCCAGCTTTGAAAAGATCAGAAAAGGGCCAGGAGCACATGCTCATGCCTATAATCCTAGGGCTGTGGGAGGCCAGGGAAGGAGGATTGCTTGAAGACAGGAGTTGGAGACCTCAGCAAAACTGTCCCTGCTCTGCACAAAACATAAAAAATTAGCCATACATGGGAGTGTGCACCTGTAGTCTCCGCTACTTGGACAGCTGATGGGAGGATGGCTTGAGCCCAGGAGTTCAAGAGGCTGTACCACTGAATGCACTCCAGCCTGAGCAACACAGCAAGACCCTGACGGGGGGCGGGGGGGGGGCAGGGGTGGAGGGGAGATCTTAAAGGAAAAAAATCCAATGTAAAATATTAATGTGGTTATTACTTATGGCATTGTAAGATCATTAGTGGTGGCTTTATCATTTCTCTGGTAGAGAAAATGCTTTTTGGTTCTCTACCATGAATATATACATGAATATATAATATGTTTACTTTTTTTTTTTTTTGCAATTTTTTTGCCAGGGCCGTGTTTGAACCCATCATCTCCGGTATATGGGGCCAGAGCCCTACTCCTTTGAGCCACAGGCGCCACCCTAATATGTTTACATTTTTATTTTAAGGTTTAACGTGTCCCAGTTCTAACAGTGCATATGTGAATGCAGATGGGCACACATATGTGTCTTTGTCCACATGTCCAAACACTGGGCCTGCCGAGGTCCATGGGTCCCACTGGCCACTGCCAAAAGCGCCATAGGAAAGTCCCCAGGACCGGGATCAGGTTGTCACAGGCCCATCCACATGTTTCCCCAGGACTGTCCTCATGTCTCAGCAGTTGTACAAGCAGCACAACTGACTGAGCTTCTGGGTACAGTTTATGTTTGTGGAGTTAAGTGAAGACGCTGGCACAGTGGCAGCTGGCCAAGTGGCTCCAGAAAGTTCATTCTGGCCCTTCAGGGTTATCACAGCTTCAGCTCCAGCAGATCCTGTTCTCTGTGTGTCCTGGTTATAGGTCTCAGGTCCCCCTTACTGAATAGTGGTGACCTAATTCTCCTAACACCCTCAACTTTATAGTTTAGCTTCCCTCAGTACGAACCCGTATTTATCCAGGTTTTGCCATCTTCGTGATCCGAATGTCCAGGGTAAAGAAACCAGCACTGTGCTGGGTCACTTGATAAGCAGATGACTGACAGAGATGACAGTGTGTGCCAGAGACAGGCAGCCACCCCTACTCACCTCTCCGGGTGAAGTTCAGGTCCCAAATGCTGGTAGCTGACAGAGGGCTCTGTTAGGCCAGTACACAGCTCAAGCCCAAAGACCGGGCCCTGCTCCTCGTGACTTAGCTGTCCGGTGATGTGACACAGTGTTCCTCAGAAGCAACTGGAATCAGAGTCAGAAACAGACACTAGGCAGGTCTCTGCCATTCCTCCTGGCCATGCAGGAAAACCATAAATAAAAAAAGGAAAAAGGCAAGAAACCAGAGAGCCTTTTGTCAGAACAAAGATGTACGGGACCAGCCTGTCTCTAAAAACAGCTTGGCAGTGTGACAGGAGCCTGTATTCCCAGCTACTCCAGAGGCTGAGGCTGGAGGATGCTTGAGCCCAAGAGTTTTAAATTGCTGTGAGCTATGACACCTCAGCACTCTACCCAGGGTAAGAGAGACTCTGTCTCAAAAAATTAAATTAAAATTATGTAAGTGAAATTGCAGTTTGTTAACCTCTGAGGATTGACTTTTTCCGAGTTATTACGTGTATCAAAGGTCCTGTTCTATGGCTGGGTGGCGTCCTAAGGGACATCTGTGCCACAGTCCATTTGACTCTTCACACATTACAGGACATTGAACTATTTTCAGTTTGGAGTTATTAGAAACAAAGCTGTAATGAATATTTATGTACAGGTTTGTGTGAATGTAAGTTTTCATTTTCCTGGGCTAAATGCCCAGAGTAGAAATTGCTGGGTCTCTGGAAATTGCACATTTAGTTTTATAAGATGCCACCAAACCGTATATCCAGTGACTGCACGTTCTTATGTACTCCCCAACAAAGGACGAGTGAGCCAGCGTCCCTGCATCCTAGCCAGCAGCTGATGCTGTCACAATTTCTTATTTTACGTGGTCTGATCAGCGAGATCTCATTGTCATTTCCATTTGGTGGCTGATGATGTTGAACGTCTTTCTGTGTGCAGATTTACCATCTGAACGTCCTCCTCAGGCAAGTGCCTGCACCTGTCTTTTGCCCACTTTGGAAGCATGCTCCCTGGCAGATGTTTGTCCTTAAATACTCCCACAATCACCTGCACAAACTGCTGAGGAATCAGCTGAACGTGTGGAACTGTGGTTAGGAAGGATCCAGATGCCTTAAGCTAAGGCATCACTGTTTCTGCCAGATCCCCCAAAGGCGCCAGAAGGATATTTCTACATAATGCTCCTCAACAGGTTCCTGTCTGCACTGACGGGAAGGGGGTTGGTATGTTGTCACATGGCCGATGAGTCCTGGAGGCTCCCTCAGGATGCCGTCCTGATCCTAACACGCCGGGCAGTGAGTATCCATTAAGATTCTGTTTGGTTAGAAATGGACCTCAAAGAACTCCTGACTTTCCATTTTCTAGGCCACTATCCTTTCCTCCCTGCTGTGCTTCAGCACTATGGAAGACACACGTATATTTGAGAAAATAACCACACTGGAGCTGCTTTGAGAGGCGTCCCAACTCGGCGGGCAGGAACTTGTGCAGCCTCCTAAACACGGGTGAGGGACCCCAGTGAAATGAGGCACAAGAGGGGTCTTTCCACTTGGACGCCACGTTCACAGCAGCGTTAGTCATGATAGGCAAAGGTGGAAGCCAACGTGAGGCCGCTGACGGGGGATAGACAAGCCGACGTCTATATCCGCCATGAAGACTCACTCAGCCCTGAAAGGAACGAGGCTCCGACACACGCTGCAATAGGAGCCTCGCCAGTGTTGTGTTCAGTGGAATAAACAGGTCACTGAAGGACAAATACTGTTTGATTCCACTTCCATGCAGTGTTTAGAGTCCCCAAGATCACAGACACAGACAGTAGAATCGTGGCTGCCAGGGCAGGGGGGTGGCAGTGGGGAGTGTTTAACTGCCATGGAGTTTCCATTTGGGAAGACAAGGACCAGCTCTGGAGATGGATGGCGGCCGTGGTTTCACAGTAACACTGATGCACTTGAGGCCACTGAACTACACACGTAAGAACAGCTAAAACGGCAGGTTTTATATTATGTTTACTTCACTACAACTTAAAAAAAGAAGAAAAATGGGCTCTTTACTTCTGACACACACAGATCTGGCCTCCAGGGTCACTGCCAAGGTCCGCTCAGAAGCAACCTTGTTTTGATTCCCCAAACCTCCGGGAAAGAGCAAAGTTTAAGGACCTGGCAGGTGCCCCTCATTACCTGCTGAAGCAGAGAACATTCTCCTGTTTGCCAGAAGCTGAGTCCCGCCGAGCAGGTTCACCCGGCAATGCTCCTCTGCCCTGCAGAGCTGGTGGGAAACTAGCTTTGGAGCAGAGATTTAAGGGAAATTCAGAGGTTGTGGTAGAGGAGATGTGTCAATATTTGCATTGTAAAGATGCTTGGCAGATACTGCCTTGGGTACCTATAAACTCTGATTTTTGTTCAGAGATCAAAGGCTTCCAGCTAGAATGGGCCCTAGGATAATTTCACCCAAGCCCACCAGGGTCCACAGAGAAACTGGCAGGAAGGGACAGACTGGGAGGCCTCTGTTGGTCCTGCGCCCAGCTGTGGACTTTTGCGTCTCAAGTTTCATACCGTACACTTTCCCCCAGGTTATTACTGAGTCAATGCACCTTGGAGAAAAATGCCTGGACTCTGCCTGTGGCCACCCAGGGATCATGACCAAACACTACTGTGTGTGAGGCTGTCAGCCAAACAGGTCTATTTCTTCTGCCAGGAAGAGGGAGCAACTCCTTCCTCACAAGGTCATGTGCACATCTGCAAGGTCCTGGCTGAACTACTGGACACAGAGGCGCCACATTTGTGAAGCTACGAACATCTTCGTGCCTCCCTGAACAACATTTATATAATTACAAAAAGAGCATTTACCAAGCCCTTGTGGTGGCTCAGCATTATTTGTGTATTAATGCCCACAAAAGTGTCATGTTCCTCCCATTTTAATGATGAGACAACTAAGGCCCCTACGGGCCATGGCCAATAAGATGGTAACCCAGACTAGTTCCAAAGACTAAGGCAATAAAGGGTTTTACCCAACCTCAAGTTAACTGAATTTAAATCCCAGATCCTTACGGCTGACTCCATCCCCCTCCGCAGATGGGCTCACCAGTACTGTGCGTCTGAAGGATGTCCTGATGGCATCTCCAGCCCTTTCCCCCAAGGCATGGCTGTGAGCAGAGGCCAGGCCTGGGTTGGTCATCAGGGGATGTGCCCCGGAGCTGCTGCCCTTGCTGATCATCTGTGTCCAGCCCCAGGCTCACCTCACCTGTGCTCCCAGCTATTTTCAGTGAAGACAGCCTCTGTGGACATCTTTCCCACCTGAATTCCTGTGGGGAATGGGCAGAGGGGCTGAAGGGATCTTTTGAAGAAAGCTCACCCAGCTTCCCTCCTGTGGCCCATGGGATTTGGAGCCCCTCGCTGTGAGCTCTCTCCCTCGCTTCAGGGGAGATAGTCCCTCCTGTGTCTCCTAGAGGGGAGGAGATGCAGCCCATCAAAATGCAGCCAACCTCCTGAGCCACCCACTGCCCAGTATCCCACCAACTGTGTTGGTCTGAAACGTACTTAGTCCAAAGGGTTTTACCTGCCCTTTCATAAAAATTATCTACCACCTTATGTTTAAAATCAGGGAGTTTTCTGGAGCAGACTATGACTTGGGATGCAAGGTAATTTAAGATGTATATGATAAAATTAGTCCCTTCCTTCTGCGTTATGTAGATCCACAAGTTTTGCTAACGTGGACTGCTCAACCCAGTCTTCAGTCAGCCAGCAGGTTTCAGGTTTCGTAACCTGAAATCTTCAGCAAGCAATCTGCAAATACATAGCACAAAAACTGCCTGCGGCCATGGGTCAGAGCCGGTGAAGAATATTTTTTAATTTCTACTTGAGCCTTTGAGGAGATGAAAACATTCTCTGTCTCATGCTGGGGGCAATTATGTCACTTTATACGTTTGTCGAAACTCAAATGGTGTACTTAGAATGAGGGAATTTATCTGTATGTAAATTATACCCTAATAAAGTTTTTTTTAAAAGTGTATCTACTTGCCAATTTCTTCTCTAGTGGCCAACTTACCTCTGCGTGAATCCTCCCAAGGAAACCCGGTTTACTCACCCTACTTTCTGTGATTCACTCCAGCGGTGACCTGGCAGCTGTCACAGCCCGGGTGCTCCTGGGCTGGCAGCTAGGTGGGGAGTGCCACCAGGTCTCAGGACCATCCTCCGCTGGCTCCCAGCTCTCTGTAGTGGGAAGGACATGCACCTGTCTTAACCGTTGCTGCCTCCGCTGTGTCACTTCTGGTCTTCCTGTCCCTCGCCCACTTCCTCACTTCTCTTTTCTATCAGTGGTCACCCACTGGGGGTTGCCATCCCATCAAAAGGTCTCTATTATCATGTAAATGCTGATAACCTTCAAATTCCTGTTTCCCACCTGGATCTTTTTCTGGAACTAAAAATCACACATGTATTTACAACTGCCTCCTGAACCCCTCCCTTGGAGATGTGATGGGAGAATCAGACGTCGAAAATCTAAACTCAACTCCTGGTTCCACCCCCTGAAACCTAGTTCTGCCCGAGTCCTCCCTCTTAGCCCAAGAGCCTAGACTCACTCTCAACTTCTCTTCCTCACGCATCCAATCACCAGGAAATCCTGGCTCCTCCATCGTTAAAACATCTTCAGCTTCCGAATTCCACCCATTCCGTGCACTGTCCACTGCTGCCATCGTGGTCCAGGCCTCTAGCTCGCCCCTGAATTGTTACGGCAGCTCCCTAGGGTCTCCCCTGAAGCCCACCCTGAGACCCTGCTAGTCACCTCTCCTTTCCACTCCAACAGCTGCCCAGCTGCCCCAGAGCTCCCCAGGACTCAGCCCGCATGCTGTGCCTCACTATAGCCCCGCAACCTCCTGGGGGTTCTTCACACACACCCAGCACATTCCCTGCTAGGGCCTTAGCACTTGCTGTTCTCCTAGCCTGGAATGCACTCGACGAGCCACAACGTCTGCCCGGCTCTCTCTCTCTCTCTCTCTCTCTCTCTCTCTCTCTCTCTCTCTCTCTCTCGGTGTTTATCAGATGTCACCGTATCAAAGGAGGATTCCTGATCATGCCACATCAACAGCCCCTGACTCCACCCCTGGCATCCCCACCCCTGGCACACCCTCCATCCCTAGCACACTCTCCACCCCTGGCACACCCTCCACCCCGGGCACACTCCACCACTAGCACACTCTCCACCACTAGCACACTCTCCACCCCTGGCACACTCTCCACCCCTGGCACACCCTCCACCCCGGGCACACTCCAACAGCGG
Source organism: Loris lydekkerianus (assembly GCA_963574355.1). Lineage (NCBI taxonomy): Eukaryota > Metazoa > Chordata > Mammalia > Primates > Lorisidae > Loris > Loris lydekkerianus. The sequence continues at coordinate 26,745 of CAUYPK010156751.1, forward strand.
AGAGCGTCGGGGAGGGAGAGAGGGTCCAAGGCGGGGGAGAGGGGGGGGGGGGGGGGGGGGGGGGCGG